>CAUHTR010001258.1:0-84008 GCA_959609185.1 Schmidtea polychroa
GTGATTTTAATTAGTAATTAAATCGGTTGGATATCGGTAAAAATGATCATTTGAAGAAATATGGATAAATTTAATCTTTCTATGCAACTACTCAGTTATATTGTACAGTCAAATTTCAAGCAATATTTATTTTAAATTTCGAGTACAGTGATTAACAAAAATTTAATTATAACCGGTTTTATCATTAGATTTTATAAATTATTTAGAGTTAATGATTTACCTGTTTTATAGGGAAATATTTGTGATAATACGAATTAAAGTTAGAATTATAGTCATTTAAAGGGGATTTTAAGGAATCTTATTAGTCTGAGGTAAATATATAACCTTTTAAGGATATTTATCGATAAAATACTAATCTTTAAAGATAGAGTTATTTTTGGGAAATTTGATGCTTTTTAGATGATTTTATTGAATTATTTGTAATAATATTGATTAAGGGTAGAAATATAGTCATTTAAGGGATTTTAAGGAATCTTGTTAGTTTGAGGTGAATATATGATATTTAACAAGTACTTATCGATAAGATACTAATCTTTAAAAATAGAGATATTTCAGGCGAAATGATTCTTTTTAGATGATTTTATTAGAGAATTCGCTTGAATATACCAATTATTGTCATTTGAATGAATTTTCTGGTTTGTTAGTTTTCTAGTCTCTTTTGGAATTTAATGATAATTATTTTTATTGTAGATTGATGGCATTGATAATTTTAATGAATTTATACTGATTTTTGAATATTTTGAGCATTCAGTCAATCAATTTGAGTACATGTATTATTTTTAAAAAAAAATAATTAAAATTAATTTTATTTCAATTAATTTATTCAATCTAAATCAATTATCTACTAAATCTCATATTATTAATTTATTATCTTAGTTGATTCAACTTGAATGATCAGTATTTTTTTATTTACTGGATGATTAATGAATAGAATTCTTTCTTGTCTATTAATTAAATTTTTATGATATTTATTTTGAGTAAATTTAAATTTTTGCAATTATTTAATCAATTTTTACCAAGTTATTGATGTCTTGAGTTCAATTAATTTTCCATCTAATTTTTCAAGTGATGAGTATTTTTCTTTTAAAGATCAATTTGTTAGTACATAGTTGTTGGTTGTAGGTAGTTGGTTGTTAGTACTTGGTAGTTGGTAGTTGGTATCTGATTGACTTTTTAGATTTTGATAAGAAGATAGTGTATGTGATGAAGAATATTTTGTATTTAATTGCTATTATTTTTATGTGTGGTTAGTTGATTGTTGGTACTTGGTATCTTGTATTTGGTAGCTGGTACAGTGTTGTTATATAGTTGTAGGTTGATAATGCTTAGTAGCTGGTTGTTGTGGGTTGTAAGTGTTTAGTATTTAGTTGTTTGAGACCTGGTTGTTAGTACATGGTAGTTAATTAATGAGTAGGTGGTGGTTGAGTGTTACCAATAGCCTTACGACCAGTACCTTTACGACTAATACCCTTACGACCAGTACCCTTACGACCAGTACCCTTAGGGGGTCAAAACATCCTGTCGGATAAACTCAGAGTATATATAATAAAACTGATCAACAATAAGTATTTATTGAATGTGATTTTTACTTTGCAATAATAAGTCAGTAGTTATCATTTAAAAGAAGATGTTTTTGTAAATTAGAATTCATTAGTATTTCATTGTAATTTAAATTATTTTGAATTTCACGTGGTGTTTTAAAGTGATTGAGTTGTGGTTTTTTGATGAAAGTCAACATGTTTGTTAAATTTAGACATTTTGAAAAGGTTTTCTATTGATTGTAATTAAACATATTTTTAAAGACAGATAAAAAATTAATTTAAAAACATTTCATAAAATACAATAAAGAATACTTAGTTGGTTGTTAGTAACTAGTTGTAGGTATCAGGTTGTTTGAGAGTTAGTTAGTACGTGGTATCATGTTCAAAGTATTATGTTAGCATCTAGTTAAAAATATTTAGTAACCGATTGTTGGGAACTGTTGAATTATTATTATTATTATTATTATTATTATTATTATTATTATTATTATTATTATTATTCCATTAAAATTTCCATTAAAAAATTAACTTAAAAAATTATTTCATTAAAATTAACTTAAAAAATTTTACATTTAAAATTAACTTAAAAAAAATTTCCATTTAAATTTTCATTAAAAATTACATTTCTCAAAAAAGTTGGTGGTTATTCAATCTTTTGATAATAAATTTAAAAATCTTACTTTAATTTACTTATTTAGCTTTAATTTAAAATTTGAACCATTGGTTACTTAATTTTAAATTTTGAACCTTAATTTTCCTTAATTTATCCTTAATTTACCTAATTATTCTTTATTTCTTAATTTTACACCATAATTTACTAAACAACTAATTATAACCCTTATTTTCATATTTAACTAATAATTTCATGTGGTCATTGATTAATTGACGAAGATTTGCATCTAAAATTAACATTGAAAATCCCAGAAAATCTTCATCTTAAATTAACTTTAACTTTAATATTTTAGACCATTGATTACTTAATTTAAAAATTAGACATTAATTTACTTATTTAACCAATAATTTCATGTGGTCATCTGGTTGTAAGTACTAGGTATCTAGTTGTTATTACTTGGTTGATGATGCTTAGTACCTGGTTGTTGACGGCTGTGAGTAGTAGGTATCTGGTAACTAGTTGTTAGTATCTAGTTGTAGGTATCTCGTTGTTGGTGGTACTTGGTAGGTGGTAGCTAGTCGGTTGTAGGTACTTAGTAGTTGGTTAATAATGCTTAGTACTTGGTTGTATGTACTTGGTAGATGGTTGTAGGTACTTAGTAATTGGTAATTAATGATTAGTACCTGGTTGTTGTTGGTTGTTAGTACTTGGTATCTAGTACCTAGTTGGTTGATAGTACTTAGTAACTAGTTAATGGGTAGGTGGTAGCTAGTTGGTAGGTGGTTGTAGGTACTTAGTAGTTGGTAGTTAGTTGTTGTTGGTACTTAGTAGTTGGTAGTTAGTTGTTGTTGGTACTTAGTAGTTGGTTAATAATGCTTAGTACCTGGTTGTTGACGTCTGTGAGTAGTTGGTATCTGGTAACTAGTTGTTAGTATGTGGTTGTAGGTACTTGGTAGGTGGTAGTTAGTTGTTGTCGGTTGTTAGTACTTGGTACCTAGTTGGTTGCTTGTTTTTGGTTGTTAGTACTTGTTAGATGGTTGTAGGTACTTAGTATCAGGTAACTAGTTGTTAGTAACTAGTTGTAGGTACTTGGTATCTGGTAATTGGTTGTAAGTATCTGGTTGTTTGAGAGTTATTTAGTACGTGGTATCATGTTGAAAGTATTTGGTAGCTGGTAACTGATTGTAAGTACTTGGTAGCAGGTTGTTAGTAACTAGTTATAGGTATCTGATTGTTAATACATGTTCATAAGTTACTGGTTGTTGGTACTAAGTTGTTGGTTTGTTGTTGAATTATTATTAAAATTTGTCTTTGAAAAATATTTCATAGAAATTTTCATTAAAAATTATCTTAAAAATTTCCATCTAAAATTATCATTGAAAAATATTTCATAAAAATTTCCATTAAAAATTAACTTAAAAATTATTCCATAAAAATTTCTATTAAAAATTACTTAAAAATTATTTCATAAAAATTTTCATTAAAAAATTTCAATTCTCAAACACCTTCTATTATTTCAACTTTTTGTTAATAAATTTTAAAATCTTACTTTAATTTACTTATTACATTACTTATTTAAAAATTATTACTTTAATTTACTTATTTAACTTTAATTTAAAATTTTTGACCATTGATTACTTAATTTTAAAATTTGGACCTTAATTAACTTTAATTGAAAAATTTGGACCATTATTTACTTTAATTGAAAAATTTGAACCTTAATTTACTTTAATTTAATTTTTTAGAACCATAATTAACTGTAATTGAAAAATTTGGACCATTATTTACTGTAATTTAATTTTTAAGAACCATAATTTACTGTAATTTAATTTTTTAGAACCATAATTTACTGTAATTCAATTTTTAGAACCATTATTTACTGTAATTCAAAAATTTGGACCATTATTTACTGTAATTCAAAAATTTGGACCATAATTTACTTTAATTGAAAAATTTGAACCTTAATTTACTTTAATTTAATTTTTTAGAACCATAATTAACTGTAATTGAAAAATTTGGACCATTATTTACTGTAATTTAATTTTTAAGAACCATAATTTACTGTAATTTAATTTTTTAGAACCATAATTTAATGTAATTGAAAAATTTGGACCATTATTTACTTTAATTGAAAAATTTGGACCATTATTTACTTTAATTTAATTTTTTAGACCCATAATTTACTTTAATTGAAAAATTTGGACCATTATTTACTTTAATTTTTAGAATCATTATTTACTTTAATTGAAAAAATTTACCACGTTTTTTAGTGTAGACCACCTTTTTCTCAGGACCAAGGAGACCCGCATTAATTGGCCTAGAAAAATCCATGCTTTTTATTGATAATCGGATTTTTGTATTGAAAATATCCTGAGACCTTAAATTGCCACTCTTTTTTTAGTGTAGACCACCTTTTTCTATTGAAAATATCCTGAGACCATAAATTACCATGCTTTTTATTGAAGACCGCCTTTTTCTATTGAAAATATCCTGAGATCTTAAATTACCACTCTTTTTTAGTGTAGACCGCCTTTTTCTATTGAAATTCTCAGGACCAAGGAGACCCACCTGAATTGGCCTAGAAAAATCCATGCTTTTTTATTGATAATCGGATTTTTCTATTGAAAATATCCTGAGACCTTAAATTGCCACTCTTTTTTTAGTGTAGACCACCTTTTTCTATTGAAAATATCCTGAGACCTTAAATTACCATGCTTTTTTATTGAAGACCGCCTTTTTCTATTGAAAATATCCTGAGACCTTAAATTACCACTCTTTTTTAGTGTAGACCGCCTTTTTCTATTGAAAATAACCTGAGACCTTAAATTACCATGCTTTTTATTGAAGACCGCCTTTTTCTATTGAAAATATCCTGAGACCATAAATTACCATGCTTTTTTATTGAAGACCGCCTTTTTCTATTGAAAATATCCTGAGACCTTAAATTACCACTCTTTTTTAGTGTAGACCGCCTTTTTCTATTGAAATTCTCAGGACCAAGGAGACCCACCTGAATTGGCCTAGAAAAATCCATGCTTTTTTATTGAGACCACCTTTTTGTATTGAAAAAATTTTTTTTGTATTGAAAATCCCAGGACCATCTAGACCCCCTCACTATAGCGTGAAAATTCCATGCTTTTTAGCGGTAGTCGGATTTTTGTATAGAAAAAAATTTTTTGTATTGAAAATCCCAGGACCAACGTTTTTGTATTGAAATTTTTTTTTTGTATAGAAAATCCCAGGACCATCGAGACCCCCCTCACTATAGTGTGATAAAAAAAAATTTGGACCAAAAATCCCTGAAAGCAAAAAAATGAGTTGGGAACAATTGCGTAATAAAAAGTTGGGAACAATTTACCCCCCCCCCCCCCCGGGGGGGGGGTAATTGTTCCCGTGGGCTACTATCTATCTACTCACTTCTACCTGACTTGCTCGTTGGATTAAAATTATAGGGGATTATCAGTAGGAAACGGTAGATCACGCTTGATCTAAGCCAGTGTTTCCCAAAGTGGGCGATATCGCCCCCCCTGGGGGCGGTAGAGCTATCCAGGGGGGCGACAGTAGCCGACAGTACAATTGGGGGTCGTTGAATAAAAATATAGGGGCGGTGGAAGCATTAAGAAAATTAAAAAAAACTCGTGTTCGCACAATGTTGTTAAATTACAGTTAAATTTTTAATGAATACGTTATTTTACAATACATTTGTTCCATGTAAAAAAAATTGTGTAAAAAAAGCTCATGTGAAAGTCACATTTTTCTGTCACTTTTCTCTCGCAATTTCATTAAATCTATGCACTTTTTTGCACGATCGTGTGAAAAAAGAGTTAAAAAAATTCGTGTGAAAAAAGAGTTAAATGTAGGCGACATACGTGAAATCTAATTCATTATTGTTTCTAAATTGTGTGTGACAAGTAATTAACAATATTGCAAGTGATATAAGTGATTATGAATTTGAATTTATATTGATCACTTTATCTTTTGGTTAAATATATATTTATTACATGTGATTATTTTAAACATATTTTCTCTCATAACTCTGTAAGTTTTTGTGTCTTCTAGTATTTATTAGTATTTTAGTTAAAACCCGTTATTTTTAATTTTATATCACCATAATTTTTATAGATAATATCATGAGTGGACCTAAGAAAAAATGTAGACAATATAGTGTTGAATACTTGAAATTTGGCTTTATTCAGTCGTCCACAAACCAAACATTACCAATGTGCCTGATATGCCAAAAGGTTTTATCAAATGAAGCTATGAAGCCTTCAAGAATGCAAGAACATTTAAAGAAAGTTCATGTTGACAAAAAGATAAAGATTTATCATATTTCCAATCACTAAAAGACAAATTTATGAAACAACCGTCATTGGCAAATCTATTTTCAGTAGCATTCAAACAAGATGACGATGGTCTGCGTGCTTCTTACAATATATCGTTATTGATTGCTAAATCAGGAAAACCTCATACTGTTGGTGAACAACTAATTCTACCGGCTATAAGTGAGGTAATTCGAACTATGCTACATAAGCCAGCATCTGATATTATCAAGAAAATTCCTTTGAGCAATAATACAGTGCATACAGAAGTTCGTTGGCTGTCAAAAGGTGCCTGTTTGGCTAGGTTCTATAAACTCTTTGACCTAGTGCTAGTGTTCCTAGAAAACAAAGATGATGCTTTACGAGCCAAATTGATTGATTCAAAAAATGACGTAGCTTATTTGACAGATTTGTTTCACAAATTTAATGAATCAAATCTACAGCTCCAAGGCGATGACCTGAACTTAATTAAAACAAAAACGGTTATTTCTTCATTTGTAGCAAAACTTCTTCTGTACAAACGAAATTTGGGAAGAGGAGAATTCAGCCAGTTTCCAAATTTATCAACAGTGGAAAAACATGATGAAGACTTGATTGCTTATTGCCAGCACTTGGAGGCTCTTCATTCTGACTTCAATACACGATTTGAAGATATTCTTAAAATGAACATACCCGATTGGGTTTTGGACCCTTTTTCAAATGCAAATACAGAAGAATCTCCAAAATTACAAGAAGAACTGATAGAAATAACAACAAATGAGGAATTAAAATTTAAATTCAAAAACGGCTACCAGTTGTTTTGGCTGCAAAAGCAAATACCCACGCTTTATCCTGGATTATGGGCTATCGTACAGAAGTTTATCATAGCCTTTCCATCATCTTATTTAGTGGAACGTGGTTTCAGTGCGGTCACAAATATGCTTACCAAAANGGAAACTCCCCGCTCTTTATCCAAGCTTCATTATATACAGTGCTGTGGGCAATTAGACCCAGAATTTGTTACTTACTCTGAGGACGGTTTTTACAACAGATTTTTGTACTTCATAGAATCAGCATTTTTGGGTTAATAAGTGTTTTGTATATTTTGTGCTAAACAATAAACACATTTTAAACAAAGTCTTTGTTTTTTTAAATCATATTATTTATATACATATTTTACACGCACATATATCTTTGGAGTCAGATATATCATTCTGTGTTATGAATATCTTAGTTCACAGATTCAATCCTAACAGTTTCAATCATTGACTCGTTGAACGATTATAATATCAATCGGAATTCACTGAGAGAGTGAGAAGTGGTCGGCGAATTGGTTCGAATTACATTGGACAAGTTCATTTAGTGAAAACAAATCTAAGAATTTAATTAATTTCAACGCAACTTATAAAGATATGCATTTCATGAAATATCGTAACAAAAATGTCTGGGAATTCCAGTTGAAGATATAATCAAAAGGAACAGTCGGGCATGTCAAAATTGTTAATAATGGATTTCCTGGAATTTAAAGTTTTCTCTGCATGGCAAATAAAGCATTCTGCCAAAATTCCTCCAGTGAAATATTTAAAATTCACCTCATCGGTTCAATATAGAAACGAACTTCAACGAGAGATAAATCTCTCATGATATTACATTTTTTTTCTGTTAAATTCTCAGCAACACCGACCGATCCACGACAATTTTTCCGAATCGTTTTCTGATTTTCCCATTGGCCGTTACCGGTTAAGAATAATTGATTTTCATTTTTATGTTGCAATATTGACCAGTTTATTTATCCAATTGAAATCGTTTTCATGGATTGATAAATTGTTGAGTTTTCCGATTACATCTGACTTATAATAATAAAATTAAAATTGTTGGAGATATACAAAAATGTATAAAATAAAATTGAAAAATGGTAATTATTACAAATTAATTAAGAAATTAATTAAATATGCATAAAGGTAAATATCAATATATTCATTGATTGGTGGCTAACTTGCTTTCATGTTCACCTTCAAACATTTGCCGAACTTGGAAATGATTTCCTAAAGGTACATCATCATTTTATTCAAAATTTCCCTTCCATTATATGCCCCTTCATACTGTAAAAGATTCAAAATAATAGAGATTCCAAGAATGTTTTAAACGCCTAATTCAGAACTACAGTAAAAAATCCGGTTTTCCGACATAAATAAAAATTAACAATTAATATATTCTTTAATAAGATATTTACAAAAATCATAATATTACCGGGACACAAAAAGCAACCAACATAAACTCTATTTCTCAAAATAATATCCTTGTAAATCCATGCACTAATCCACCGAGATGCCAGATAAACAAGGATTTTTGAAGGTTTTCTTTTACTCCCTTTTCAAATTCTTTTTAATCAGCGAAATGCTAATATGTTTAAGTTTTGTTTCAATGGTTAAATAGATAAAAGTTCGAAGGAGTAAGACCTCAGCTACATTGTATATGCTATATAGTAGTTCCAATCCACAATCCTCGTTCTTTGATAAGAAGTCCCGACTCTTGCTTCTTGATGCATCATTGTGTAAATAATACAACTTATACTCTGTTTTCAATTAACATCTTTATCTTTTCCATCCTTTAGAATAATATGCACCAAGAAAAAATAAAATGATTTAACAAACATATTTAATAAATATTATTTAATTTATTGTAATGTCGCTGAGACTACTTGTTGGGAGATCTACGTATGAATATTGATAATAATTGTCATATAAATTGTCATCTTTCCAATGGCGGTGAATTTATTCAGTTTGATTAATCTTGTTTCAAACGAAAGTGTGAAGTGCATATCTGCGTTCACAGTTCCGCAAAATTCATCCAATCAGAAACCGGTGATCCGAAAATCAAATTTGTCAAATATATTGTCATAGCGTAAATCAGTTCGACACAAGCTCTAAAAACAACAGAATTATCAACCTAACAATTATGAAAACAGACAAAAGTAAAATTTTGTTTTTTCACAATATTTTCTTTTCATAAATCCATTTTAAAAATTATTTTTAATTTGAAAAAGCCAATGGATGAAGTGATTAAAATTGTTAAAGAAACCGAATTGATCATGATAAAAAATCAGAAAAGTATTATCGAAAGAATGGACAAGATAAACGACTTGAATGACAGATCAGAATTTATTAGGGAACAAGTAAATATAATTAATAATAATATTAATGATAATAATAATGATAATAATAATAATATTAATAATAATAATATTAATAATAATAATAATAATAATAATAATAATAATAATAATAATAATAATAATAATAATAATAATAATAATAATAATAATATAAAAACATTTTTCAAATTTCACCACTGATTTTTTCCCATTGTATTTATTAAAAAGACCTTGAAGACTATAAATCAGAAATATATCAAAAATATCGATATATTACTGATTTAAAGACTTCAAGCTCTTTTTAATAAAAACTAATAATGATAATAATATTAATAATAATAATAATAATAATAATAATAATAATAATAATAATAATAATAATAATAATAATAATAATAATAATAATGATAATAATAATAATATTAATAATAATAATATTAATAATAATAATAATAATAATAATAATAATAATAATAATAATAATAATAATAATAATAATAATATAAAAACATTTTTCAAATTTCACCACTGATTTTTTCCCATTGTATTTATTAAAAAGACCTTGAAGACTATAAATCAGAAATATATCAAAAATATCGATATATTACTGATTTAAAGACTTCAAGCTCTTTTTAATAAAAACTAATAATGATAATAATATTAATAATAATAATAATAATAATAATAATAATAATAATAATAATAATAATAATAATAATAATAATAATAATAATAATAATAATAATAATAATAATAATAATAATAATAATAATAATAATAATAATAATAATAATAATAATAATAATAATAATAATAATAATAATAATAATAATAATAATAATAATAATAATAATAATAATAATAATAATAATAATAATAATAATAATAATAATAATAATAATAATAATAATAATAATAATAATATAATCAATCTAAGTTTAATCAATGTTATATTATAATCAATGAAAAATAAAACAAAATCTAATTCCATCTCAGATCGACTATGAAAAGATATAAAATAATAAAAATTAGTAAAAAATAGTATAATTAAGAATAAAATAAATAAAATTATATACAATCGTATAAAATGTATAAAATAGAATAAAGTAGTATAAAATACAATAAAATAGTATAAACCCTTTAGGAAAAACTGATTTAAATTAATGTAAAAATTAATTTTAAACATTTAACAAATAAAAATTATTTTCTTATGTGATTATTAGAAGTCTAAGCATATAGAAGTAAAAGTATATTTACAAAGTTTCTCACAATGTTCCATTGAATTCAGGCTAAACAATTTCAGAAGGTGTCCACCAAGCTATCAAGGAAGAATTGTATCCGGAAATATTCATTATGCATAATTATTCTAGCTGGACTGACAATTCTCATTGTATTCATTATAATAATTTTTTCCATTATGTTTGATATATGAATGACAATTATTATATATGCCAATCACAAAGGTTGTCCATGGAGTTCTTGATAAATTTTATGAATAATAATCATTCAACCTTTATTAGTGGATTTTATATTTATTTTCATTATTTATTTTCCTTTTATTATATAATTAAATGTTATGAAATATATAATACATTTTGACTCTTCTCAGAATGATAAATAATATAAATGTATAATTTGTGATGCATAAATTTTCCATTTAAATTAACAAAAAGTCCCGATTCATTTTAAAATCATATAAATTTTACATAAATTTAATTTTACATAATCAATAACAAATATTTATTTACACAAATATTTATTAATATTTTTAATTTTTTATTTTATTTATAATTTTCATTAATTTAATAAAAACTTTTATTTGTTTTATTAGGTTAATTTCAAAATTTCATAAATGTTTATAAAATAAAATTTAGAAATTTGTTTGTTTAACCCTTTCCTATCTTGTGTCTATAAAAATATGACAAAAAAAAATTAACCATTCTATCCTCTGTCTATAAAATAATGACATTATTTTTGTATAGTTTATTTCCCATGCACTGTCGATTATATTATGACCAACTGTTTATAGAGCGATAGGCTGTAGGCTGTCTGTATGTCTAGATGATGAATTTTATTAGGATTGGAACGGGCGGACACATAAAATAAAGAAGATAGGAAAGGTTAAATATAATTTAATTTTTAGAAATGAACTTTAAATTCTTTGAATATTTTCAGTAACTACATTAAATAAACGTGAAAATTTAATTAATAAATAAAAGAATTTTGTTTTAAATTGACAAAACATTAACCCGCTAGTATTTAAAAAAATTTATATTTTATATTTGTTTGTTTTAAAATAATCTACGAACTTGGACTGTTAAAATATATTTATAAAAGAAAGTTCTAATAATAATTCTTACAATTCTGGCGCTATGTTATATCTTTGGTTTTTTTTATTTTGTTATAAAATTAAAAGCAAAATAATTTCTGACAATTATTTTGTTTTATTAAAAACAAGGTATAATTAACTTCTCCCTTACTAATTTGAGAATTCGGTGCACTCTCGCTCTCTGTAAGGTCCTAAATATAACCATTAATTAAATATAAAATTATCCAGGTCTAATTTCAATTTGCTGCAATATAACTAAGAATAGGTTGCAATTATTTTACTGTTCTAAAATTATTTCCTGATCATATTCTGATAAATATAATAATGTGAAGCAAAAATAATGTATTTGAACAACACAAAGCCTCTTCAAATAGTAAACAAAAATCGCTAAAAGATGAAACTCATCTTGGATAGATCTTCATTAGGTGAGTCGTATATGATCTCATTCATATAGTCTATTATGTCCTTACCCCCCCCCCCCCCTCTAACCGATAAATTTATGAAATAAACCGTATATATATATATATATATATATATATATATATATATATATTGTTGTAGGTTGTTATATTTTATTTGTTAATATTATTTTCAACAAAACCTCAATTAGGTTTTTTTACGATCGTTTGCGTTCCCGTAGCGTCGAGGAATTGAAATTAAAAAAAACTACATAGCGATAATTTACTATAGTAAATTATCACTATAGAGAAATTACAAATTTTAAAATTTAAAAAAAAAATAAATAAGAAGAATAAAACTCTAGAGAATAATACTAAACAATTCGAGAAGATATAATGATAAATCTAACCAAGTCTAAAGAAGAAAAAAATCATCCGAAGGATTATATTAAAAGGAAAAAGAATATACTACTTTAATAATTATTATACCCTTGGGTGTCTAGATAAATACACCCGAAAGCCGATCAGAAGAATTTCAAACCCAAAATTCATTATTAAATACTGTAACTCTATTAATAAAGCAGAGCGTTACTATCGTAATTAAAGTCCTTGCAGTCATAGGCAAACACATTGCTGGCATCAGTATCTAAAATGAACTCCTTTCTCAGATCCGGAAAGCATAGGATCGGTGCCATTGTGAGTGCTATCTTCAATCCCTCGAATACGTTATTTGTTTCTTCAGTCCATTTCAGTTTTTTGTTACTCGGGCCGCTACATAATTGTTCTAACATCCTTACTTTCTTTGCATACTCACTAATGAATCTTCTATAATAATTGCAAATGCCTAGAAAGCTTCGAAGTTTCTTTACGCAACTGGCTTCCCAAAGTTTTGTATAGCCTGAATCTTAGAAGGATCGGTCTGTATTCCTTCTTTACTGATTATGTGTCCTAAGAATCTGATTTCTTTCTGTATTATTTGACACTTTTCTGGGTTAATATTTAGTCCTGCTTTCTCGCTCGCTTTTAATACTTCACTGAGTATTGTATAATGTTTTTCTTTACTACTCGAATAAATCAGAATATCATCCAAATACACCATTGCTCCATTTATTTTGCATATTACCTTTGTCATCATTTCCTGGAACGTACATGGTGCTGCAGCAATTCCGAACGCCATACTTTTGATACAGTATTGCCCTTTCTTTGTTGAGAAGGCTGTTTTCTCTTGCGCTTCTGTATCTAACTCCACTTGGTTATATGCATTACCAAGTTCGATTGACCTAAAAAACGGATCTTCCTAACAAATCTAAATTCTCGTCTATGCTTGGCATTGGAAATGCCTGCCTCTCTGTTACTGTGTTCAGCTGTCTGAAATCCAAGCATAGCCTAATATCTCTTTTCTCTTTTTTCCATACGCAAATTAACGGCGTGTTCCATGGGGAGTTGCATTTCCGTATAATCCCGTTTTCGTACAAATTTTGTATTGCTTCTTCAATTTTTGTTTTCAAATTTAATGGTTGACCGTCGGATTAAGCTGCAATTCAAACTGGGGCCTGGTCCAGTCCAGCGTCCATATAAAATGATGCTAGCAGCTAATGTAAGACTGTAACTTGCAAAGAGTTAAAAAAAATTAAATTGAAGTAAATTTAATTTATATAAAGTTAAATGAATTCACACTTCATTAAAATATTTATTATTAGACTATATATTTCAATCTAGAACCTACGCTTGCAAACTTTTCTCATGGCGAAGTTATCAGTTATGTCAGTAAAGCTAAGTGAGCTTACAATTTCACTTTCGATGCTCATTAGAGACAGCAGACTCAGTCTTTATCGTCCCATGCAACTTCTAACTTCATTTTTTATTCTTCTCAACATTGAAAATGATCTTTCTCCGCTGCAGTTTGATGTCATCATTGAGAGATAGATGCGAAGTGCGATGTGAACATTCGGGAAGGACTGTGTAAAATTTAGGTCATTCAAAAACAGCAACATCTTTAGCTCTGTGCATGTGTTTTGAGGTTCGCATTGTGCTTCTTCCTGTCCTTGACCCTGGCCCTGGGGCTGGACAATAACTATCTTGAAGAGCTCGGAAAATTGAACTAACTCTGAAGGCAAGCAGTCTTAGAAAATACTTGAATATTCTTCCATTAACTTGGCTACTGCCTCTCGGATGGTATCATTGCTGAGCTCAGTTAGGTTTGTAAGAAAGCCAAAGTTCTCATGGATGTCTTCATATGCGTCTAACCGATGTTGGAGAGCTGAAGAGAGTTTGTCAATGATTACCAAAAATACCTCAACCTTGAATTTTTGTCACGGTGAAAATACTGTTTCAGCTGATGGCCCTTCATCAAACTGACACTTTCTCTTTTGTGATCGTATTGAAGATTGTTTATACTCTTTCTCCACAGACTGTTGCTTTCCTTTTTCTTCGTAAGAATCAAATTCAGAACCCTGTCTTTTAACAAACTCAAAGAGAGATTTCAACAAATGGATGGCTGAATTCAAAGATAGTCCTCGTTCTTGAAGGAAAATATTCGTTTTCTGAAATCTTTCTAAAATTGTGTCCCAAATTTCAAGTAAAACAGAGACTTCCAGTTGTTCAAGATTTTTCCGAAATCCTTCTGCTTCAAGTAAATTGTCACGCAACTGATTTTTGTCAGTTGCCAATTCTTCCAGTGATGCAATATTCTCATTGTATGATTTATTAAAAGACCTAAAAGCATCATGTCTGTCTGACCATCTTGTGTCAGACAAGGCTTTGTTAACAAGTAACCCTTTTAGGTGTTTTTGATGTGCCTGCCAACGATGAGTAGATGCAACAAGCCAGGTATAAAGATTTTGCAAAAGGCAAAAACACCTTCTGCTGCATTTTCCCCAAACAAATTGAGGGAATGAGCCGTGCACAGGCTGTGGAGAAGCAGACTCAGTATTCATGACTTCAGTGTTCACTGAATTCTCTTCATAATTTGTTTTTGGAGCAATAGAAGGCTGATCCTCACCAATGTCTCTCACATTCGTCGTACACGTAGTCGGAATCGTAGTTGGCTTGCAGAAGAATGCAATTTTATTAGTTTTTTCAGCTAACTCCTTTTCTCTTTTTTTCTTTTTTAATGAAGCTGCACGCTTTTGTGCGCCACTGGGACATGAACGTTGCATGACTATAATTATTTTCTGAAATAAAAACAAATTTTAGACAACGATATATTTTTAATTTATATAATATATTGATATATTTTTATATATATAAGGCTATATAAATAATATAAAAAAATTTCATGATAAATTTATATACTAATATACTGTAACTGTACTATAATTTTACTTTTAGGGACATATTTAGATGAAGGCTGTTTTTGTTAATTTTTATAAATATATAATTGTATACATTTTCTATATATACACCTTGTTAAGTCTCGTATGTATTTTCTTCCTATTTATTATTCCACCACGTAATTTCCTCCTGTGTCCATACGTCTCCAACAGACCTTTTGCTCGGCTCTGTTATCTAGAACGGTTGTTGTGGTAACACTTATATTACGTCAATTATTCTTAGTTATCCAATAGTTTGTTCTAAGATGGATGTTTTTAAGTCAGCTAAAAGTCCATCGTTTTTAAAACCTACTGTAATAACACAGTAATCAACATAGTCGAAATTTTAAGATCGAATTTTTTGTAAAAGCATAATATGCTTCTCTAATTTCGGGGTCCTAAAAATTGGGGACCCCGGCTTTAGCCCGATCAGCCCCCCCTTAATCCGCTACAGGGTTGACGATATGGTTTTATGTTTATCTGTTCACCTCTTCTTTCTTTTAAATACTTTTTCGATAAAAATATTTTTAAAATTTAACAAAATTTCTAATTAAAACCTTTAGAATCTTTCATCTTCCTCATAATTATTATTGGAATTTTCTTGATTAATGAAAAATGTAAAATTTGTAAATAATGAAAGAAACGTTACAAACCAAAACGGCTGATCCAAAGATTAGGCCAAAGCAAGAACTTTGAGAGTTTAAAAAATAGCCATTTTATTTCCTTTATTGCCTAATAATATGTCAAGATTGTAGTTTAAAAATCAGAGGTTATTTATGATGTTTGATGGTGGGTGTTTGAATTTTGGTATGTGTGCATGTTTGCAGCTATTCTGTGTCAATATTACACAATGAAGAGCTTTATATTTTTGATACAACCCTATTTAATAGCATAATGAAGTATTTTAATATCACAACGTTTCTCCTGATTTTGCAAAACTATTCACCAATACATAGATGCTTAATTCGCTCAAGATGAAAAGTTTTTTTATCCTTAAAAATAAATTGACTCCGTTTCATCTATTAAGTAGTAGGATGTGTGCCTGCCATATAATTTTGTAACATGCTGTAACCCTGCTGTTATAATTTTGTAACATGTAAGAATTTACCTTTAATCTCTAAGATGCTCATATTTTGTTAAGTTGTTGATTGTCAGCGATTTCAGAAGTAGATACAGACTCAATAGAACAACAACGATGACGGCCACCTCATTAAAACGAAATATTAATATTATTTAATTGTGAGTCTGATTAGGTAATTATGAGGGTTATGTAGAATATTATATTACATAACTACTCGTCGGAGGACTATGTAATACACACAGGGGCCCCTTGTTTAAGTAAGCTCATAGTATGCTACTAGGACACTTTATATCAACCAAAAGAATGTGTTTTTTCTCATTATCAGTGATTAATATGTCGACTCATTGCTTGGTTTCCGGCCCTAAGGAACATATGTGACCAAAACCCCAATGAGGAATAGATCATTCAAACAGTCATATATTTTATTTACGTATTCAATGTAATGTTCAAGAGCAAGAGTTTTATGAGTTTTACAAGTATGCAGAGCATGTGACATTGTTTCCTCTTTACAATGGCATCTTCTACATAATCTATTTTCCCCTTTCCACATTTTCCCGTTAATACTGATCATGTATTAGTTTGAGGTCTATGTATAAAATTACACGCAAAATTAATTTATACTAATTTGCCTATTTCCCGTCTCATCAAATAAGCAATATAGAGAGCTAAATGTAAAATTCTAGAGATGGATTGGGGAAATTCTTTAATCAGAACAGACGTTCCACCTGATCTAGTCATTATATGTAGCCGTGGCTGACTATCAACGACTTGAAAAAATAGTTTGATAATGTGATTCTTTTCGAAAAATTTAATTACTGTTCAAGCTTTGGTAAAAAGCGTTATTTTGCTAGTATCATCTGACATACCTTCACACTCATTTATCCTTGAAGCGATGGCTTTTCTCCCAAATTTTGGACTGATTACAAATTTGAAAGAATCAAGGTTTATCTTTCTGGTATAGTCAGAAATTAAGGTAAAAACGCCGAAAGAAGTGTGTCATAGTCTGTGTATGGTACTCATCATAAAGCCCAGTACATCTGGTTTATAAAATTAACTTATTTCAGAATTCTGAGGCAAATTTAATATTTTTCTCAAGTGAATACGTAGTCTTCTTGGAGTGGAAGTAGCATTAGTCTTGATCTCTCTTGTTTTAAATGGAAAAATTAGACGAGAGTGTAAAAAGAATTTAAATGCTTTAATATTTTGTCAACCGAGCAGCTCAGAATCAGCAAGTTTCTTAATTGCACAAATGACCTTATTTAAAATCTCACAAAGGCCCTGATTAAGTTCTTCACCAACCAGGACATCAAGATAGTGGTAAACTTTCTAGGAGACTGATTTTTAATCATGAATCTATCCACAAAGGCTTTACTGCCAATATGTATGTTTGGAACCTTCTCTGAATCGTATTTAAAACCTATCTCAGCGATAGTTTCAACAGTTCTGTTTGTAATTATTTGCCAGTCAGACGCGTTCAATCAATGCAATATAGCCAGAGTAAGAAAGTATCTGTATATGTGAATCGTCAATCTTAAAAGGAGCTTTATCAGATTTACTTAGTGCTACCAAAACAGGAAATAAATAAAATCATCGAGAGAGGCCATTCTAGCTTGGCACCTTATTTGATTGGAAAATTCGGTGTAAGAACCGAACCACAGCTGTGTAAATATCTGTGTAAATCGAAGGTTATGCAACTTATTGGTGTATAAAGTGGTGTGAAAGCTTTGTAAACCTATTAGCCCTTCTTTCCCATATAACGAACAACCTGATAACTCAAAACAATTTGTTCATAGTTGAAAAGGTTACTTTAAAACAATTCAAAGATATTCGCTATATCATTGATATTATTCCTATTATTCTGTTAAACTTAACCTTAGTTATATCTTTGGCTCTCATTCTGATTGCGTCAATCAAAGACTAATGAGAATCGGGAAAAGTTGACCAATTATCTGAAAAGCTTCATTTAAAAAACAAAAATTCACTTCCAAAGTACACAAGACATTTCTCCTCGTCCTTTCTTCTAAGGATCTGATTTATTACTAGTAGATGGATTGGGCACCGCTGGGTCAAGTAACCCTCTCCTAATGAGGATTTTTCCCAAAAAAATTCCTAGTATTTTTATGTAGGTCATCAAAAGGTTTTGTGTAGGTCAAATACTTTTTTTCATTTTTTTCGATTTTCAATCTATTTTCACGAAGTTTTTTCAGAGTTAAACTATATAGTATTTATTTGATCCAGCGGTGGCCTGTTTTATAGTTGATTTAATTAAACTATATAGACTGTGTGTATTTTTTTATCTTATGTTGAATTCTCTGAAACCTTCAGAACAAGGTAATACCAACACATAATTTTGATCAGTGTGCTTAGATCTGATTTTTTCACCTTCCGAACTTGTCAACACATTAACTTCACTATCAAAAATAGGATCATTAATTTCAGATAAACTTGTGCAAGGATCATGAGTATTCAACACCCAATTATCAACGGTCTCCATCAGATATTTTAAAAATCAGATCAAAGTACACTGATCAAAAATATGTGTTGGTATTACTTTATTCTGAATATTTCAGAGAATTCGAGCATAAAATCCTTAAACACGTAGATAATACTATATTTAGGATAGTTTCAATGTCTTACAAGGTTGGTAGCATGTTCACTAATAAGTCTCCAACTCCAATTGGTCTGTGTTCAGAACTCGTGTATCAATTTTCATGTAATGGGTGTAATGCCACATACACTGGAGAGATTGTCCGTCATCTCTGCACTTGAGTTCTTGAACATTGCCGACGGAATGGATTGACCCGCATTACTGATCATTTTAGGAAGTTTACCAGTAAAAAAATAAGTATTGCTGATTTTAAGATCTTGTCGAAGAATTTGAGCGAACGAATAACGTTCCAGGCGTTGTTAATTAGATCTTTAAATCCTTTAATTAATATTCAAAGTGTCCAGTCTACAGGGATTTTGAATGTATTTAAATAATTGAACTTGTATATTGAATATTTGGAATGATGTTGTTTGTTCAATTTTTTGTAAATTTTTAATTTCTAATTAAAAATTTAGATTAATTTTTTATATTAATTTTATAAAAAAACTTTTTTAATGAGAATTTTAAAATTAAATTGATTTTTGTATAATTAAACAAAATGTTATTTTTAAAAATTACTTATTATTCAGTATTAATACGATTATTAGTTGTTAATTTGTTTAAATATTATTTTTTTCATTTAGTTGTGATTAATACGATTCCTAGCCTGAAGAAGACTGTTAAACGGTGGAAATATATAGCAATGATATATTTTAATATACTTAGTTGGCGATTTTCTATAATGATAATAATAATAATAATAATAATAATAATAATAATAATAATAATAATAATAATAATAATAATAATAATAATAATAATAATAATAATAATAATAATAATAATAATAATAATAATAATAATAATTATAATAATCTAGTTATTGTAAATAGAAACGCCAAATGAAACGGAGAGTCAGTTCCGGAGATATGTTATGTAGGAATATTGCTGTAGAAATGGATGTCCTATCTCGGTTGATACATCTGCTCGAACGCTGTTGGGCAATTTCATACTGGTTGAATGACTCTCCCAGCTCTATTCTGACCTATGAAAGTTAAATTAATATAGTTATTTGTACGAGATTGTTATATATGGAATTTCCCAGTGAATTGCGCCCAATAATTGATATCTTGATGGGCCGATCTCGGTTTGTGGAATAATTCATTTGATTACAAGGTAGATAAAATTTGTTTATTTCAATTCTGATAATTTTAATTAACTTGCAAATTTATTGACTCAGTTTAATGTTTAACATTTTTCAATATAGGAAATTAAATATAATTTTTATTTATTTCTTTTAATTCCAATCAGACTTTTCTTGAATTAAAAGTGAGAATAATGATTATTTAGCATTGATTTAAACAATAAAATCACCGTAAAATACCACTATAAAGTTTCATTGTATATTTAAAATAAATTTAAAAATTATTAATATAAAATTTTCATGATTATTTTTTTCTGAAATTGAATATTATAGAGTAAAATATCACTCAAAAATAAAAAATGGACACAGGCAGAAGGTATATGGACCTTACTAAAATATTTTATGAATAATTTTCTATATTTTAAGTATTTCCAGGTTATTATAACTTAATTTTTCACTTTTTTAAATTCTTTTTTAAATAAAATATTATTTATTTATTTATTAATTTTATTTAGATTAAAATAATAAGATGTCAGTAAATATATATTTTGCAGTTGAAAATTAATAAATTATCTTTAATAAAGTTTTATTTTATTTAAAAATAATAAAAGTGTCTTTACCTTTATTTTTAGTGAAATTATTATTATTTACTTAACACGAATTTCCTTCATATCCTTTATCAAGTGTTTATTAACGAATCTTAATTTATTATTTACAATAAAATCAAAAATTTTAATATTTAAAAATAATATATTTTATCCAAGACTCGTAGTTATTACCCAATAATTCGTGTTATATAAACAATAATATTGTTATAAAATCTAAAGGAAAAACGAAAAATAAATCATTGTGAAAAGAATAAAAAAAATTTATTTTAAAATAATTAAATTAAATATTACTGCTTTGTTCAAATAATAATAAAATTTTAAAGTTTTAATAAATTTTTTTTCATTTATTCCAATGCATTTATCCTAAATTTAAATACAAGTACAAATATCGAAAAATTGATGGCGGCAAACAAACGAAATATACTTCAAGGAAATTATCCCTATCAACAGTCTAGCATTATAATGTGTGTCAAACTTTATATACGGAAACAATGATAACGTAATAGTTATGATTCAATGAGTAAATTAAATAAGCTCAATAAATTCGTTGCTGATTAAATTGTAAGGGATTGTAATTTAATCACTAATGCTTCACGAATAATTTTTTTCAACTTATTATTAAAGATTTTATAAAAAATTTTAAGATATTTTAAGTCAGGTGCCCCTTTACACATTTTTCTATGCTTAGTAATATTACTGACACCTTTCAATCGGATATGTTCTTGAACACGTCTGCGGAGATGACGGAAAGTTTTCAGTCTTATTTTTAAATGTATTGAGTCCTTTTGTACTGTGTACTTGAATATTAACTATAGGATTTAAAGATCTAATTAGCAACGCCCCACACGTTACTCATTCCGGATTCGATCTTTAAATCCTATGATTAATTTGCAAGACTAAAGAAGACTGTTAAACGTCGAAATATATAGCTATGTTATCTTTTAATATAGTTAGCGATTTTCAATCATTATTATTATTATTATTATGAAAATAAAGAATCAATATAAGCTTTTTTTGTGATACCCATTGTAGGTTCCAATAACAGGTTGAACTTTTAGCTCTCTTCAGTGTTTATAATTTTGAAAAGAAAACTCTAAAAGTAATCGGATGCACTTGTAAACAGTTTCTGTGTATCGACTAATGTTTTAGTCCGCAGAGGTGATTATAATTTTTCATACGCCATGTTTACAAGTTTACAAATTTTTCTGTGACCAAGTTAATTTGCAAGTGATGTGATTTCTAGTGTACCAGGAAAAGTATGCAATAGAGTTGAATAAGCAATATTGTATACTTACCTGGCGCGAAGAGAAATTTCTGCGTCTCCTACATAGTACTAATGAGAGCCAAAAACTCGAAACTAGTCTACTATTGGGATTTGCACTGGGCATCACAAAGCTTATACTGTTTATTTTATTCAAGTGAGACATCCGACAAAAAAATGTTACACCATTACTTTATATTATTATTATTATTATTATTATTATTATTATCATTATTATTATTAAAATATTATAGTTATGTTTAAAATTATTAATTTCCACCATACCTTAGCTCAATTTCCTTGAAATGATAGAAACAAAAATGACATCTCATTCCAATTTCACTGTTTCAACCACCCCTGGTAAAACCGCTACAGATACTGCAAAAGAGAAATTCCAGGAAATAATTACATTTTTGTCGAAAAAAATGAAAGGTAATTTGAGTTTTTGATATTTAGTAAAAATGGAATTTATCATTTTCGGTAAAAAAACAAAATATCAAATTTTATATATTTCTCTTACAAAATTCGTCGACCAAAATAATTCTATTAATCACTAATAATTCAAATTTAATTTTAATTAATTTCAAATAAAAATTAAGTTAAATAAAATTTTTTCAACTTATAAATCAGAAACTCATGAAACCCAGTAATGTCGTGACTGAACGTTTCCGGTTCATTTGTTTCAAATGGAGTCTCCTCTCACAGCATATTTATGTGATAACTCGGAGGAGAAGTGATAATTGTTTTATTGAAGTAATGAATGCATGAAGACTAAAGCAAATCGGAACAGAGAAGGAATCAAGAGCTCTACAAATTTCAATTAATCAGAGATTTGATTGTTATAAAATATTTTGGGATTTTGTTGTGGTTTCTAATTTCGGATTAATGATTAATTTATAATTCTGTGAAATCTCTATTATTTTTCTCATTAGTTTATTCCAATTTATTGATATTAAATTTCACAATTAAGTTTTTCATCTTTCTGATATTGACTATCCACCTCTGATCCAGTAACATTCATCCACAGTCAATACATAAACAGATTTCAATAAATTATAGGGATTCTCCATGAAAACTTTGTTATTTGATTAAATTAATGATTCAAAAATTCAAAAACATTTTCAAAAAAATTTCAAAATCAATTTTAAAATTTTATTCTGACAAAACAAATACGAAATCATTATTTAAACAAATTTAAGCATAAAGTTAATTTAATTTTCCAAAAATAGCAGACAGCCAATAAAAACTTCTACAAACATTATAATATTAAAACAATATTTTTTTGCAGAAAAATTTGCTGATTTTATATATTAGATTTTAATGATTAGAATAATCGTTTCTCGCATTTGGCAAACAAGATTTTGAAATCTTTCTCATCATTACACAAGATAAAATAATTTTATTGAGCAGTGAATTTATTAGATTTTATTAAATGCACAATTGCTCGTTTTTTCGGATAAATGAGAAATAAAAACATAATCAAAAATATTCAATGCGGAATTTTCTGCAATAATAATGAGTTTCCTTCCTTTTCTTTCTATCTTTATATCAGGCAGTGAAACATTTAGTTTTAACATTCCTTTCTTCAGTTGCAGGAATAAATCCTGGAATTGTTTATCTATATATCTTTAGGAATCTCTGTAGCTTTTGGAGGACCACGTTTTGTGATCCCAAATTCAGAACGATATCCTTTAATAATTGCTTATGAAAATATTAATAGTTCTTTTATTTTATCTTATTTTCTCCATTTTTTGAATGAGAACAAAATCATTAAATTTCAAAATATATATAAGAAATGAAAACATATGTTTCATATTATTTCTCGTCTTTTTCATTTACTGTCGATTCATGGTGATATGATTTAACTCAGGGGTATTAAACTCAAACTGGCCTGCAAGCCGCATTAGACTAGTATTATAAGCCGGCGGGCCGCAACATAACTTTTTTTGAAAACAAATACTCGAGAATGTATCATAATTGCAATTTATTAGAAATAGGAAAAAAAACATTATTATGAACATAAAAATGTAACACAAAATTATTTAAATAAAGACAAACAAAGCGCGTAATATATTATTTTTATTTCTGGATACTTAGTTGGCAGCGTTTAGCCACCACAACAACATCAATATTAGGAACAATCTTTTGAGATGTAGTCAGTCTTAGTGTTGCTTGTAAATGTTCGCCACTTAACTTTGTTCGTGTTGAAGATTTGTTGAATTTCATCAATGAAAAAAATTGTTCACAAAGATAAGTGCTTCCAAACATTGCAATAATCTTTACTGCTTGAGAATGCAACCTTGGAAATCTTTCTTGTTAGAGATATGAAAAAAACTCAAGAATTCCAACATCAGAGTACTTTTGTTTTAAAATAGAATCACACTGAAGCTCCACTAATTCCATCTGAATCTCCTCTGTCACGGATTCAACATCAACAGCAAATGGTGTTGAAAAAAGTTGGAACTGTGGTTCAAGCATTTTAAAATATTTAAATCGTGTCTCAAACTGTTGAAGGAGTTCTTTGAGAATACCTGAATAGAATACCAAGCAATTGGGTTCAATCTTTTTCAGTGACTTGATAGTTTGAAAATGAATGTAGTTACCATTGGAAATTTGTTTGTTCCAGAAGTTCAGCTTGATTTTGAATGATTTGATGTGATCATACATTTGAGTTATGATCAAATCTTTTCTTTGCAGTTTTGTATTCAGATCATTCAAGTGATCTGTAATATCAGTTAGAAAAGCAAGATTGCTGATGAAATTTGAGTCTGTGAGTTCTGGTACTTTTTTGTATTTTATTTTCATGAATGAGTCGATCTCATCCAAAAGATCAAAAAAATCTTTTAAAAACCTTTCCACGACTGAGCCACCTTACCTCAGTGTGAAATAAAAGTTCACCATGTTGGCTTTCATTGGTAAGAAGGAAAGAAGAAAATTGCCGGTGGTTTAGACCTCTTGATCTAATAAAATCAACTGTTTTTACAACAATTTTCATTACTTCCTTCATTTTAATATTTTTTCCACACAGAGCTTCTTGATGCAAAAAGCAATGAATGCTGATAAAGTTGTTTCCGTGAGGACTGAGGATTTGAAGTTTGTTTTTAATTAGACCAGCAACTCCCACTTTTTTTCAAAGCATTGCTGGAGCACTATCTGCTTCGAGATTAACTAATTTTGACCAAGGTAGCTCAGTTTTAGCTATACACTCTTCAAGCATTTGAAAAATTCTAAAGAAAGATTCTAACTGATCAACCCCCCTCCCCCAGATCGTACAGACAAAAACGTACAAGCCGCCAGTTGGTCGAAGAAACTAGAGAGAAATTAACTAAATAAAGCAGTCAGCGATCAGAGGATAAAATCTAGTAATTGAAAGCAAAATTTAACTCTCGTACCACAAAAAGTGATTGCCCATTGAGTTGTCTACCATAGCGAGCAATATTTATTGTAGAGAAAGATGCAAATCTAGTGACGAATTGTAATTGTGATTGAAGTCTAATAAAGTTATTCTGTGTTGGGTTTCGATTTATTTGTTTAAATAAGAACACAAGTAGTCAGAGAAAACCTACTTGCATAAATTAATAACCTAACAGCTTTTACAAACAAAGTTCTCTGCTTAAAGTTTTATTCTTTATTTTTAATTCATTTTTATGTAGATTTCTTTACATTTTACAATCGTATTTCATTGATAATTTATTAAATAATAAAATTAATTAAAGAGTTTAAAAATTTTCTAAATTGAAAAGAATGAAAATTAAAAATTACCAAATATAAGTAAATTTCGATGGTTCAACATTTTATGGTTCGACAGCAAGATCGACAGCCCACCTAAAATACCATCATGATGAACCATCGAGCGGTTTTAATAATAATATTTTATTGACCCATAAAAACGAGACGTTTCATAATTAAAAATTTGAACTTGTACTTGTGGCTTTCTGTAACATTTTGTGATTATTTGCCAGTCGTTATATCTTCATTATTGATCATCTGGATAGTTGTACTGGAGACTATTAAGATGTAAAGATATAAAACAGAAAAAATGAACAACCTATGAATAATAAAAGTAGAGATGCACATCTAAAGAGAATGGACTGCAAATGAAAGAATTTTATGCATCTGTAACATTTATTATAGACTGAGTACATGACAAGGGGTAACAAAATGATGAAGATTAATATGTGATTTGTATAATAGGCTTGTTATAATATTTTATAAATAAAAGATAATTTAAAAATAATAGTTTTCAAATATGAGTTAGCTTGTTCTCTAGAGCTCAATATTTTTTTAAATTTTTATTTATTCCCGAATGAAATCGCTTTAAATTAAAATGTCGAACCATCGAATGTAATTTATTTATTTTTTACGCTGATGATTTAGAGGTGACGAAAAATTGAAATTCACTTGTATGTGAATTGAAAATTCTCCAAAAAATATCAATTAATTATAAAATATTATTTTCCTTTATATTTGAATAAATGCTATAAAATATTTATTAATTTTCTCAGTACCCCCATGGGCAGTTTATGTAATTGGAATAGCAATAATCCTCGTCATCCTCATAATTTTCTTTTGCCTCATAAAGTTTTGTTGCTGCAAAAGACGAAAAAAATCAAAGAGTGGAGGGAAAAAAGGAAAAAATACAACAAAGAACATGAAAATCATTGGTGGAGCTGTTGATAATAAGGTTTGTTTTTAATAATAATAATAATAATAATAATAATAATAATAATAATAATAATAATAATAATAATAATAATAATAATAATAATAATAATAATAATAATAATAATAATAATAATAATAATAATAATAATAATAATAATAATAATAATAATAATAATAATAATAATAATAATAATAATAATAACTAAACAATTGTTAGAAACAGAAAAGTTAAAAATGATAAAAATTAAAAAATACAATTTGAAATTTTGAAAAATATTCATAATTGCTAGGGTTTTTTGAAGTTTGAAATTACACAGGCAGCTCTTGCGAATATATTTTATAACTTATTAATTACTTAAAAATGACGCCATATCGCCGTTGACTTAACGGGAATCGAAGTAATAGATTCTACTACAATTCTGGCAACGTTTTGTGGTATTTTATAACTGCTCGTATTTGTTGAAGTTGTTTCAAGTGACATTATATTTGAATGCCTCTCTCATTTAAATTCGTTTCCAAGCTTTTGTTGCTATTCAAGCTTCACACTGAAAAAATATGTAAAAATAAAAATTTTCCTTCTTCATAATTTCTTGAAAATGTTTGGTGTGCCACGGAAATTTTCCGATTTACTTGGTGTGCCATGATCCAAAAAAGGTTGGGAAACACTGATTTGTTTAAATATATAAACTTTTAAATTGAAAAAATAAAAAATTCCCTAAAAACTGTAAAGATATTTAAAATATATTTTATTAAATTTTTATGAAAATATGCAGATTTATTCATAACTCGATTTGCTGGTATTGAAATTATTGTCTCTAATTTGTTTGAATATTGAAGATTAATGAAGACATTTGATTAGGAATAAATTTTATTGACTTCAAAATTTAATAATTTTAATGTTATTACGACAGATAACAAATAAATTTTTATAAATCAAAATTCTTCTTTTTATTATTATTATTAAGTAATGATTTCTTGGTAACAGCATTTATTATTTAAAACAATAAAATGATAATTTAAACCTTTTGCTGAAAATATTTTCATTAAATACGTCATATGCAGCAAAAGGCTTAAATTATCACTTTATTGCTTTATTATTATTATTATTATTATTATTATTATTATTATTATTATTATTATTATTATTATTATTATTATTATTATTATTATTATTATTATTATTATTATTATTATTATTATTATTATTATTATTATAATTATTATTATTATTATTATTATTATTATTATTATTATTATTATTATTATTATTATTATTATTATTATTATTATTATTATTATTATTATTGATTTTTTTATTTTAAGACCCAATCAGATGAAGAAGATTTGGTTTTAGATAAAGATGACGATAGTGAAAAGAAAGAAGAGGAAAAAGAATTTTTGGGAAAATTAGAATACAAATTAGATTACGATTTTACTAAAGGAGAGGTTAGTCAATAAAAGTTTTTTATTTTCTTTATATTATAGTAACTGTAAAAATCTCCAATATCATCCTTCTTATTTAATAATGTTGTCATAAAAATATATGAACCACAAGATTTATGACATATTCTTGCTCGAAAATTTAATTAAATCTGAAATTGGGACTTGAAAAAATATCTGTCAATCATACTTTAAAATTTGATATAGAAATAATATTATACTCATATAATGAAAGTACACTAAGGACAACTATTAAAGGAAATCTTGACAGATTTTAATGAACATTCGAAAAAAGATGTTGAATAAAATATGAAAATTGTATATTATTATTATTTCGAAAATAACCAAATGTTGTTAATAGCTAAGAAAAAAAATTTTATGTTATTTAATGATGAATTTTTTTTCTTGACCTCCGATTTTTTGGAATTAAAGAAAAATACAAAGAGTTCTTTCTTCGATCACCTTTGGGTTGTCCTTAAGACTTAATTGGTGTGATGTCATAGAAGAAATAAATTTTAATTTTTAACTATTGGTGACTTCTGTTAGAAATGTACTTTTAAATCCATAAAATCAAATATTAAAACAAAATGCCTTCATTCAAATTAAATAATTAAATTATTAAATAATTAATAAAATTAAATAATTGAATTATTACCTATCAATAAATTGAGAAATAAAACTTTGAGTTTGTCTTTCACCGTGTATCAAACTTTACAATTTTGTATCACCCAAACAAATTTGTTTAAATTATTCAGCTTAGGTCAATGAAAGGGATTTTATTTGGGAGGAAAAACCTGTAAATTATTAATTAAAGCGAAATTCTCTAGTCAGACAAAAACTGTATTGCATTACATTGAGTCTGTCAATGATATTCATGAAGGGAGGATAAATACTTTTCGATGTGACTTTTTGTTTTAATACAAAAAAAACGTTTCCCCTAATTTCAATGGGTAACAAAACAGTTCGTATTAAATTAATATTAAATAAGGCGAGTTATCCGTTAAATTGTTATTGTAATATTATCTGTTAAGGAACTGACAATCTTCATTGGTAGCAGATAATAGGAAGTCCACATTAGGCCATAGGAAAGGAAGATTGTTCATTTATTTCGGTTAATAATATTTTCTGACAGAAATAAGCGCTCATTCTGACTATTAGGCTATTTGTATTAAAACAATGAGACCGAATATTGAAATTTTATTTAACAACACAACAATACAATTCGGTTTTAGCTACTAAATAAAATTTTACATTTTACACTAAGTAAACATTGCAAGCAATCATAAAAATTCAATGAAACACCTTATAAACATTGAATAAATAACAACAACCCATAATTAAAAGTAAAACACGAATAATAAATTTTTCTCTCATACAAGTCAATTGAGGTCCACCATGTCGGAATGACCGGTAAGAAGAAGACCATGCCTTATTGAAACATATATTGTATTTAGTCTCGAGTCAGATAGACTGTTTCGACGGTTTCCTGCCTCAGTGAGACAGGTGAAATTTGTGCGCTGGTTTTGACGCAAACTTATCGTCGCGAGCATATCGCCATCTGGTTTTGTGGACCAAATGTCGACGGGGTGGATGTCGAGTGGATTGAGGCAAAAAACAAAAGCGCAATTATAAATTACAGATAAAGGAAGTTTCTTGACTTGGGTTGATTTAGGATACCGAAACAGAAAAGTGTAGAAAATGCCGTAGGTTGTTGGTAGTGTCAGGTACAAAAATGTTTTCTAAATTCCTAATTAAGTGTTAGGCACATAGGCGTTTTCCAAATTCCTGGTAATTCCTAATTCCTAAATTATTAAATATTTTTATATATTTATTCTATAGGCTTAAAAGGTTGTGAGAGGGTAAATATACAGCTCTGAGTATATACTAAAATCAAATGAAAATATTTAAATATCAATAAAAATAATTTAATAGTGACTCTAACTCAAGAATGAAATAATAATAATGAGTAATAATAATAAATAAATAATAATAAATAAATAACAATAATAAATAACTAATAATAAATAAATAACAATAATAAATAAATAATAATAAATAAATGTTAATAATAAATAAAAAATAATAAAATTGCATTATCTAATAAGTGAAAATTGATATTCATTAGAATTCATAATTTAATAGTTTAAAGTTACTTTCAATTTTATTTATTTATTAAAATATTCGAAAAATATCTACAATTAATCTCTGGAGAAGAATAAATTATTGAAAAAATATATTTTATCAGATCATATTTACTTTTACATATAGAATCGGGAGTGGAGGGTTTGTAGGAAATGTAGAGTTTTTTCTATAGATAACTGATTTTATTGTTTTGCTAAACTTAAATGAAGAACTCACGAGATAATTATGTTTATCATTGACAGGAAAGAACTGGCACTAAATCCGCTACGAATTTTCTGATATTTCTATTATTAACCTCCTGAATGTGGTTAAAATTAAAAAAAATTGTTAAAATATTTACAGTTATCAAAATGCCAATTTGTGAAGGTTTGACCGATTGTTAATAATAAGTGGAATAACATTTATTAATATTTAAATATTTTCGGCAATACTTTTATTAAGTGAATTTAATAATAATAATAATAATAATAATAATAATAATAATAATAATAATAATAATAATAATAATAATAATAATAATAATAATAATAATAATAATGCTTTTATTCAGTCAATCAGAAGTGACTGTGCTAGATGGCTCACATGTCCCTACTTTTATAGTTTATCATTATTTCTTTTAATTATTTTCCCAATATTTAAAATTTTCAATCTTTACAAATATAACTATAAAATTTATGCCTAATTTCAATTTTACTAGAAACATTCGGGCAATATCAATGTCCATTTCAGACTTCTAAATATATTAAGAATTACCTTACCTGTCCACATCCGTCTTATATTTATCACTACCGTGTCTTAAAAATACAAACCAAGGAAACTCTGAATTTTGGATTTTATGATTTTTTGACAGGTACAGGTCCGGCTTAGAGGTTGGGACTTCGGAAATTTTTTCTCGAGATTCCGCGCTTTCACACTTCTAACAATTATTAGTAGCAAGTTTTTGACACAAAATTCAACGCAGATTTTACAAATTAAAGTTAATTAAACATTAAGGTTAGAAGGGATGACTATGTTGTCAATAGAGCAGGAAGTAACAAAACAGATAACTTTTGATTATATAATCAAGGAATTAGCAGTTAAAAAGTGTGTACGAAATAAGAATAAAAAATATTTTGTTTATGTATGTATATTATTGAATATATTGAAGGAATAAATATTTCATTAAATAAATTGATAAAATTATGTTCATGTATTATTTCTTCCTTTGTGGGAAGAGGCCCCGCATATAATAAGCGATACCTACATGGCTAAGGATGCAATAAACAAAATTGTTTACAGCAGAGATTTTCAATCCTTTTTAGCAGCGGTCTCAATATTAAAAATGAGTTTAAAATATCATATATTCAGACTACATACATTTATTTTTTATACCAATGAAGTACAGAAGTACAGAAGTATATAAATTTTAGAAATTATTTTGAGTTGTTACATCAAAAATTAAAGAAATTGTAAAATTTTAGGGAGTCCTTTGGAACTTGCCAAGGAGCCCTCGAGCTCCTTGGAGCACACATTAAAAACCACTGGTTTACGTAATTAAAAAGCTAATAATATGAACGAATTTAAAGAGGGTAGAATAAAGTGGTTAGTTGTCACTATTAAAATATATCTAGCATTTGTTGCAAATCCAGCCTAAAAAAATAATAATTTAATAGGAATATAATTTATTATTAAAACTGCATTCATAAATAGCCATCTGCCACAGCAGTCAAATATCAAATCTCATAATCTGAATAATTTCATCTGCCTAAAATTAGTTCATTTCAGCCGATCTCTCTCCGTATTTTAACCATTTAGGAATAATAATTTTATTTGTTGATTAATGTAAAGTTTATTTACAGCTTACAGTTGGAATTTTGCAAGCTCAAGAACTGCCAGCACTCGATATGAACGGAACGTCAGATCCTTACGTCAAAGTATTTATGAAACCAGATAAAAAAAAAAAATTTGAAACAAAAGTTCATCGAAAAACCTTAAATCCAGTCTTCGATGAAGTTTTTCTTTTTAAAGTAATACTTTGATTTTTGTTCTCGAAAAAATAATTATCTTTATTATTATTAAATAAATACAATGTCAATTGAAAAGAAATCAGAGGTGAAATTGAAAAAATAATAATAATAATAATAATATTAATAATGATAATAATAATAATAATAATAATAATAATAATAATAATAATAATAATAATAATAATAATAATAATAATAATAATAATAATAATAATAATAATAATAATAATAATAATAATTAGTTAAACATACATTGCAATGATTTAATTATAAGATAACGCTAATCAAACATTCTTTTCACGATATATTTCGACAGTTTTTCTGTCATCATCAGGTGGGATATAATAACTATGTAAATTAAGGATTTTAAACAAATTTATTAATTATATAAATACATTTTTATTTAATTAATGCATTTAATTATTTTTAAAATTTAAACATTCAGAATTTAATTTAATAATTAAAAATAATTTTTTATTAATTATTTAATTTAACACTCAATAACAATCAATACATACAATATACAAGAAAAAATTATTTAAAAACATTTAAAATACAAGTATTCACTGCATTCTGCACATTAATTTTTGGATTCAATGACTTTATCAACAACGTCTCACAAATCATACGTTCCCAATAATTATGGAAATTTTTTAATAAAATTTTAAAATCAGACATACCTATTTTAATCTTACAGCCCTCATTGTGCTCACCAATATGGGTCAAAGCCTTCGGTCTACAATGTTCTCGAGCTCGAGTACAGAGATGATGGAAAGTCTCTCCAATGTATGTGGCATTACACCCATTACATGTAAATTGATAAACGAGATCGGAAAACAATTCGACCAGAGTTTTTAACTTATTAATAAACATATTGCGTACTTTCCATGAAGTTGACACTATCCTATAGTTTAAATTTCGTAACTGCTTTCTTATCTTCACTTTATAATCCTTAAAACCTTCTGATTACGGCAATACTAACACAAATTTAGGCTCATCATCCTTGCTCAAACTATTTAATTTATTTGACTCATCAGACTCACACACCTCAACAACATCACACCCAGATTTTCTCAAACATGGATCCTTAGGATTTTTAATAAATTTGTCAACAGTCTCTTTTACCATAATTAATAAAAAGGATTTTGAATAACCGTTCTTCATTAACATTTCAATCAATTTGTCCACACTTTTTACTGAATTTTTAAAAGTAGAAGACAAAAACCATGAACGATAAATCATACCCTTCACCATATTTCTTTTATACTTGAATTCATAAAAACTTTCGGATGAAGTGTAGAGACCAGTATCAGTTGGTTTTCTATAAATCTCTGTCTCATAGTGTTTCCCTTTGCTTTGTATTAACAGATCCAACGAAGCAAGTGATGACTTTTTCTCCGTTTGCACATGTGAATACAATGTTTTTATGTAGACAATTCATATAATGCAAAAACGGATCAACATGCCTCTGATTTTCAAATATAAGAAAAACATCATCCACATACCGTTTACAAACAGTGGGTTTCATACATTGGAAAGATGCAATTTTCTTTTCTAAGCTTGCTAAAAATTTTTTCTTGTTTATTGTATGTATTGATTGCTGCGTTAAATTAAATAATTAATAAAAAATTTTTTTAAATTATTAAATTAAATTCTGGATGTTTAAATTTTAAAAATAATATATTAATTTAATTATAATTTTTAAAAATAATTAAATGTTTTTATTAAATAAAAATGTATTTATATAATTAATAAATTTGTTTAAAATCCTTAATTTACATAGTTATTATATCCCACCTGATGATGACATGAAAACTGTCGAAATATATTGTGAAAAGAATGTTTGATTGGCGTTATCTTATAATAATAATAATAATAATAATAATAATAATAATAATAATAATAATAATAATAATAATAATAATAATAATAATAATAATAATAATAATAATAATAATAATAATAATAATAATAATAATAATAATAACAATAATAATAATAGCTGTGAGATGTTAAATTTTAGAGATTTAAACCTCAAAGTTTTTAAAAGACAAAGATTTTAAAAATTGAATATTAATTGAAAATTTGAATATAATTTAAAATGATGAGAAATGAATTTAGAATTAAATATATTTAACGCTTTTATAAACGGGCTTAACAATATCTCGTTCCGTTTTTCACTATTTACCTATTTGTTAATAAAAAAATGCTTTCACAACTTAAACGCTAAACATTACAAGCGATTGGCATAAATACAATACAAAAAATTCTATAGTTTGTTGACGACTGGCAGAAACAACAACCTCATTACATTATTTTGTACTTTTCAATTACTAAATAAAATAAGTTCAATGTAATTACATTAAAAAATTCTATATAGCATTTTTTTGCTTTTTATAAATTAAAAAAATATTGAGAAATGCATCGAATTTCAAATTGTTACCAAGGAGTTCGAATACCCTAAGAGATTGACAAACCCTGCCGAAAAATATATTCAACAAAAATAGCAGTATCAGTTAAATGTTAAACAAGTATATATTTTTGGGCAAAATATGTATTAAGTGAGACAACTTTCGATTATAATAATATTTTACAATTTTATAATCGAAAGTTTTCTCACTTAACATTTATTTTGCAGTAAAGACTTATCTTGTCATTTGCTTGCTTAAAAACAACAGTAATTAAATAAATAAAATGGTGGCTCTAAAATTAGGTAACAAATTAAATTTCAAAATGATTATGTAGTAATTAAATTAGTTATTAGGTGTATATATGCTAAATGGTATATGAGCAACAGTATTGTGAATATTTGTTTGAGTTTCATTGGTTGCATGTTTAAGTATTTTGCACTTGACACAATATCACCAATTGATTTCCTTAAATTGGTCTTCGTATAGAAAAAACCAATTATATCATAAAATAGATTTTGTTATTGATATTTAATAATTAATTTATCAATATTTTTGCCAATAAATCAATTTTCCATATTTTATTATTTTCTTGGAAATAATATCAGCAATTATGACGGATTTTATTATAGCGTACAAACACCACAAATCACTTAATAATTATTAACTAATCTGATTATTAATTAAAGAATTTTTTTTATATTTATTATGTAGTAATTTCTTTATTTGTCAATTAATTAACATTAATGATATTATTGCATAAAATAATCTAGAAATATGATTTTTTTAGCTGAAGTTTTTTTATCTACAACAAACTAATAAAATGAATTTATTGATAACCAGAGAAATGAAATTTATTTTTATTATTATTACTTTTTATATATAATAAATATTCAATATATAAACAACAATATTTTATGATTGGTCTAATAATCATTTTACGACAGAATTTATTCCAAGATCTGAATAAATAAATAATTTGCATTAGTTCCAAATGGAAACTTGGGCATTTAATTATTTCCAATTATTAATTATTATTATAAAATAATTTTTAATTTGAATATTTTTTAAAGCGAAAATTAATTTATAATTTTTATTTTCCTTTAGAATTGCATTTATCTTCATTCATTTTTCGATAAAAATCATTAATTTTTTCTGTTGTACACATACTCATCACGATAACTTATTTTCAAGTCAAATTTTTAAAATTTATTTAAACTTCTTAAAATTTAAACAAACATCGCTTTTTGAATCAAGTATAAAATGGTGACATGTCACAAGAGCCTTCATGTATATTAAGAAAATTTTAGAGAGATGTCATTCGTGTTCATAACATTAACGGAACCTAGTGCATGGCCCCCACATCCTAAAGTTGACCCCCAGGCTAGGATTTTCGGCGGGCCCCAAAACTATATACAGCTTGATGCTCTACATGAATTAGGATAAAATAGGGCGGATTGAATGATGGCAAGAAAGTAACATTGAAAATTTATTAAAAATAAACTACAGTTTTTAGCTTTACATTTTAAAAAAAACATAGACTATGGTAAAAACTTACAATAATATCAAAAATTATCTCAAAGTAGACTATATTTTCTAGCTTTTGTCAATGCAAATTTTTCAATGACATCATTAAAATCAACTTTCTTTGCTAAATCATTTTCGATACTTAAAATTGCTAAATGATTGAGTCGATCTTGACTAGTTGTGCTTCTTTGCCATGTTTTTAATGAATTTTCCAGCCTGGTGAATGATCTTTCTGCTGAAGAAACCGTAACTGGTACGGTACAAAACAGTTTAATGGCGAGGCAGATATTAGCAAATATACCTTCCAGTTTTTTGTCATAAATTGCATTCAGAAGTTTAATTGGACTTCTTTCAGTTCCAAAAACTGTTTTGTGAATACTTTTAAGGTGAAGGATTTCGTGCGATTGAATTTTCTTTTAAATGTATCAATACAGACAAGTGTTTTCCATCGGCAATACGGCATATATTAATGTCCGAACGGAGATAAATCACAAACACTATGATGAGAGGATTAGCGGAATAATATAATGTGCCTATAGCAAAATGCAGTAATTAATTTTGGTTGATATGTACAAAACAAAAGTCAATATTTAACAAGTTTCTTTCTATCTTATGTTCATCTCATATAGCTAACCGACCTGCTACGGCGCGCCCTATTAATCCCGGGTCATAGGGCTAGAGCCTTGTCAGCCTCCCCCATGTGGGGGCCATGACCTAGTGAACCTAGTCAAAATTTAAATTTACAACTATTCCGATGCCGGTATATTTGGTGGTTTAACGTTTGTCAACAAACACCCTGAAGTATGATGAAATGATACTGATTTGTTGTATATCGATATCAACTATTTATATGGCTGGGAATTAGGTAAAAATTACCATATTGTGATTCTTAATGGGTACATGGCAAAAATTGATTACCAAGTGAATGCCACAGTGGAAATCTGGAATCATTATCGAATGGATATACTATGATTGTTCACGATAGGGACATGTTTTATTCGTATTAAAATATGATATCAATCGAAGTGTTGGAAAATATTTCTTCAACAATCTGATCTTCACAATCATTAGTTATTTAGAAAATTTGATTTAAGTCAAGTCGTTTCAATATACATGTTGGAAAAAATAACTCCCTTCGTACCATTTCAAATATATATGACTGAATACAGGTTCATCGCTAAATAACCAATGTAATGGTTCCAAAGTATTATTAGAATTAATAATACATAATCCTTTAATAATATCGTTATGACAGAAAATATTAATAAAGTAACAAGACATTTTTTAAAAATATTTATTTAATTACTATGTTTATACATTGACCAAACAAGACAATGTTGATCATATGTATCATTTAATGGATATTGAAATCAAATTTTATTATATTCGATAGGTTTACAATATTATTATAGTTTTGTTTATCAATGGAACATGATAATGGTATCTCATGAGGTCGAAAACATTTATCTTGTTCGGTTTCACATAGACTGCAATCCAATGTAGAGTAGATGAATCAGTGTTGGCAACTGTGGCTTGATTGTTTTTTAAATAAGGACTTTTATCTAATAGGTACACTCAAAAAAACTCGTTTCCCAATATTTGAGTACCAATTGATTGAAGTCAAAATCAAAAATCAAAACCAATGTGAAAGATGAATATTTTGTTTTAAATTCATCAAGAGTTATACCACAATTCAGGTTTTTATCCAAATACCTCATATTTTTCACAATACTTTGCATATATATAGCACATTAATTATGCAAAGACTATTACGTAATAATGAACATGAAATATTAGACATGTTTCAAACATAAAATAACATGCACACCCGCATCAAACAATTCACTATAATTATTAATTAGATAATTTAATCATTAGATTACTTATATCCACCAGTTTAAAAGGCTTTAACCATTTGTTATTTAAGTTTGTCAAAAACATTTTCATACTCATCAGACGATTGAAGCATATCTTTGGTAGACCTAATTAATTTTGTTAAAGGTCGGAATATACTTGAATAGTTTTTAATAAATTGCCGGTAATAGTTGGTTAATCATAAAAAACTAAGGAGATTTTTACACAATGAGGTTATCTAAAATTAATCAAGTACTAAATTTTTCAGGGTTAGCAATTTATCATGTGTCCTAGAAATTTTAATCTGTCACTAAAAATTTACTTTTATCAATATTTCAACCATGAATTGCTAATTGTTTTAAATAATCTTTCAATACGTTTCTCTTGTCGTCTAAATATACCATTACTTGACTACGTCATATCTTCAACTATGATAGCCAATAGTTTTTCGAATGTAGATGGAGCTGCTGCTATGCCAAATGGCATTCTATTAAAACAATACTGTCCATATATTTTTTCTTTTAATTCTTCTTGAAGTTCAACTCGACATTACGCGTTTCCTAAATCGAATGAACTAAAATACATAGACCCATATAATGAGTACAAAATTTCATCAACATTAGGAATTGGAAATGTCGGCTTAAAGGTGTTTTCTAAAGTCTAAGCACATTCAAATATCATTTGTAATTTCTTTCGCAACACAAGCAATCGGTGAATTACAGGAGATTCACATTTCCTTATAATTCCCTTATTCTCCAAGTTTTCTATTATTTCTTTAAGTTTATTCTCGTAATGTATCGGTTGTCATTTTGGTTTATTTATTACTGGGTTAGAATTTGTTTATATTTTATTCTTTAAAATATCTGTGAGGCCTATGTCCCATTTATTCAACATAATTATGTTTGGAAAGCTCTTTATTAACGCATGTGTTAATCAATTTTTCAAATTCATTTTTATTAATTCTGTTATTTCCAAAATTACGTTCTGAGCTTAGTAAAAATTTATTATTTCTAATGTTATCAACTATTTATGTAATTTCATTTCGTTTAATATATCAATGACTAAAATAACCCAAATGTTGCCACCGTCCTTTTAAAAGAACGCTCCTTATATATTTTTTTATTTTGCATACGCTAGTTATTTAGAGATATCTATAATAAGAATGTGTTTAGCACATCACAATTACAAGTCTTGACCAGTTAACTTCTTTGTTTATTCTTGATTTTGTATACACTGCGGTATTTAGTTCTATGATAGTGCAAGAAGTTTTATGTTTTTTTTTGAATAAAATAGTTTTGGCAACATCTGGAATAATTTCTGGGTAAATTTCATTTGCAATGTAAATATTTTCAATTATAATCAATTTTTCGTATTTAATTTCACTATTTCCAAAACCACATTTATTTTTCTCACAATAGCACAACTTATCATTTTATAATTTTCACTCTTGATATTAATTTTTATTAGCTACTGCTTTAATTAAAACCCTAATTTTAGCACATGTATTTACTAATAAATTTAATTCTATATTTTTCATTTTAATCATTTTAATTATCATTATTATAGTTAATTAAATTTAAATAATTATCATTAAAATCGTAAAAATTATTTTAAAATTCATTATTTTCATTCTTTGCAAAGGTTTCATCATTCTATATGTTCATTCATTTCAAATCATCAATATTTAAATATGTAAATTCATTAAAATTATTTCTATTAAACAAACATTCAAAATCATCATTTAAACATTCCTTATCACATTCATACTTTAACAGTCTCATATAAGAATTATCATTAATTACTTTTGATTGAGAGCGTCTAGCACACCCTTTTTATTGAAACTTGATAATTTTCCAACTCGTCATTAAATCAATTACTCATTAATAAATTTTTATCATTCATAGCTGCAATACGCTGTTTGTAATCACGATCACTGTGTTGATTTCTAAAATTCCTAAAGTTTTCAATTTTTTTCTCATTAGAATTTTCATAATTTCTAAAATTTCTTTCTTTATTAAAATTTCTAAAAATCTCTGTTATTGTTGGGTCATTGTAATCTATTTACTTGGTTTCATCTAATATGCCTGTTAAAACATTGAAATTGTAAATTTCCATTTCCATTTCAAATTGGAAACATTGAATTTTCGGACATTCTCGTCATAATCATAACATTGAATTTGACGTTGAAAATTTCATTTTTTCTGTTTTGGAAATTATTATTTTTATACAAAGGTTTAGACTTCATTGGATTGTTATTATTACGAACCACTTCTGAATAGCTCCTTTTATTCATTGCGTTTCGAATCTTCCACTTTTTCAAAATACATTTTATGTGTTTATTTATTTACTTTTTCATTGTCAACTTTTCTTTCCTATTTGTAGAGTTTCACTTTAATTAAGTCTTCTGTAATTTCGTAACGCTGAATTTCACTTCTGTCTTCTTTAAAATCCAAACAATATTTTAAAAAAAATGCTGTTAATTTACTGCTTGTAATTTTATGCTTCAGTACACGCTCAAAATATTTCTCTAAAGTCTTGATATAGTCGTTGACAGTTGAATTGACTTCAATAGCTCAAAGCAATAGCTCTGTGCATCAAAAACCTTTCTTAATCTTCCTTCCAAATTGTTTTCAAATAGTTTTTCATCATATTTCTTCCTGCTTCTCTCGCTGTTCATCTAGTTTGATCATATCAAAATTGTTTTTTATTGACATGACAAATTCTTCAAGATCTTCACCAATTGAGTACATTTTTGTTTGAGTAATAATCTACAGCAATTCAGATATTCATAAACTGTTCGTGGCCGCCATGTTAAATAATTCAAAGTCTGGTAAATTCTAAAATCGATTTTATGACAACAGTTCAAGTATTTATCTCTTTAGGATCGAAGACTATTATGTAATAATTAACATGAAATATGAATCATGTTTCAGGTATACAATAACATGCACACACGCATCAAACCATTCACGATATTTATTAATTAGGTAATGTAATTATTAGATTACTTATAATAATACTAATAATAATAATAATAATAATAATAATAATAATAATAATAATAATAATAATAATAATAATAATAATAATAATAATAATAATAATAATAATATAAAATGATGATTGCTTGGTAGCAGCATTTATTATTTAAAACAATAAAATGATAATTTAAGCCTTTTGCTGCAAATAATGTATTTAATGAAAGAATTTTCGACTATACGATAGTCCTTGTCAATCTCCTGGAATTTAGCAATGTTCTTCTTCAAAATACCCTTCAATCTTTCTTTTATTTCCTTTCTCTTAATTCTCATTGGTTGTAAATATAATGAATTGTTTTACTAAAAACTTTTAAAATTTTTTTATAATTTTTACATTTAAAATTTCAAAATGACACAAACTAAAATTTTTAAATTTTTTACAGCTTCTATAATTAGCTTCTAGAAGCCTAATAAAATATTTGAAAATATTTTAAATAAAGCCTCCAATAACTACTTATATATGCTATTTAAATATTTCAATAAATGTGTCAATTTTGATTTTCAAACCCTATTTTTTAAGATTTTTTTTTCTATATTATTCTAATTATTACTTTTTAATTTATTCTTATTTTTTTAATTTCTTTGTATATTGTCAGTTATTCTCAAAGTCAATGACAACAGATCAAATCCATGATTTCATTGATTTCTTCTTTAGTGTTGATCTTTGGCTGTCTGTTTATTATGAGAATTGCTTCTTTGATTCTGACATTTTTCTTTTGGATGTTTCCATTAGCTATGATTTCTATTGAAATATTTTTTCTTTCCTCTGTTGGCTGACACTGCCGGAGATGTCTGCCCAACGAGGATGTTCCACCAGGATCTAGATGTTCTTTAACTCTTTGGTGCAATGTCCTGAGGGTACTTCCAATGTAGATTTCATTGCATACATTGCACGTGATGCAATAGACGATGTTTTTTCTAAAGCACATATCTTTCGGTGTCTGGCAGTTTTTCATTATGCAATTGTTTTCTCTATTTATGTTACCTGCCAGAGCCCTTCTCAATGTCCAAGATTTATGTGCTATCCGAATTGGAAGACCGGTACGTTTAAGTTCTTTCAGGATCTTGAAGTCGAGTATGTCACTGATGAATGGGATATTCAGATAGAAATATTTCTGATTCTTTTGTGTTAATTCCCTAGATCTTCTTGGGGTAGAATTCATTTTTTCAATGTCCTCACCTTGGTATCCGTTTCGGTGTAGGATTTTATTGAAATTTGATTGCTCTTTAAAGTTTTCGTTTTTCTCCGTGCATCGATTGGCTATTCTTCGTTTCTCGTTTCTTATGACATGTACTTTCTGTAAGTATGGAAGCGCTGATCTTTGGTGCATAAATATTTCGGAATAATCCTATTACACACTGTTTAATTAAAAACAAACTGTTTTAATTAAAACACACTGTTTAAATATTTAACCAAATTATTTATTTAAAATAAAAATGCCGCGAATCCAAAATATAACAAAACTTACGGAATTAATATACAACGATGAAGAGCTAATTGCAACCAGATTTAAATCCGACAGTCTTTATGATGACTTGAAAAAATCCAAACTTGAAGTATTAGAATTTGTGGCTAGCTTAGGACTTATTAAAAATACCATGGATTGTGAAATGTGCAATGCACACATGAAGTTAGTAAAAGCGAAAAGGCTAGTTGATGGTTATGTGTGGAGCTGCACACTCCCATGCCGAAAATCAACTTCTGTGCGATTCGACTCAATATTTTTCGATAGCAAGTTACCGCTAAAAGATTTGTTGATGACTATATTTTTTTGGTCAAAAAATCAACAACAAGATGAAATTTCTAATGATTTGACTTTAAATAAAAATACATTGGTCGAAAAATGTAAAGATCTTCGTGAATTGTGTGCGATGGGTTTGGAGGGATTTAACGATGTATTGGGGGGTATTGATGCGGACGGAAATCCAATCGAGGTTGAGATTGACGAGTCATGTTTTTCGAAAAAGAAATATAATAGAGGCCGTCTAACAAACAGTAAGTGGGTTTTCGGCGCTTATGAAAGGGGTACTAAGAAGTGTTTTTTGGTAATAGTGCCTAATAGGAATGCTGATACTCTATTAAGAATAATAAATACGCGTATTCTGCCAGGAACAAGAGTAATAAGCGATGGATGGGCGGCTTATCGTCGTATAATTGAAAGCGGGCTTTTTACGCACGACGTTGTCATACATGCGGACAACTTTGTTTCACCAACAGATACAAGCGTTCATACGCAAAATATCGAATCAACATGGGCTCATGCTAAAAGAAAATTACGAAACCAATACGGATCGAAAAAATTATATTTAGCGGGTTATTTAAGTGAGTTTTTGTTTCGTCGGAAGTGTGATAAGTTTAAGGTCTTCAATGAGATTCAGCTGGTCATCCGGAAATGGTGGTAAATTATATTTAGGTTATTACTTGTGTATTATAATTTATAATTTGTATTATAATTTGCAATAAATATTAAAACAGTTTGTTTTAAATAAAACAGTTTGTTTTTAATTAAACAGTTTATAATAGGATTATGCCATTATTATTATTATTATTATTATTATTATTATTATTATTATTATTATTATTATTATTATTATTATTATTATTATTATTATTATTATTATTATTATTATTATTATTATTATTATTATTATTATTATTATTATTATTATTATTATTATTTGTAAATATATTTCGAATTACTCCTAAGTTGACAAATGTTTAAAATCCAAAATTTTCATGAATATTTTCAGTTCTGTCTAAAAGATGGCTAATTGTTTGTCTATTGTGCTCAATTTGCGGAAACGAATTTTTCTGTTTTATAAAAGTTTAAATTAAGATTGACACAAATAATTATCGATTTTATAGAGAATTTCCGCGCAAAAAATTTTCATTGAAATTCTAATTGTTTCAAGTAAAATTGACGCTGACAAATTTCAGATAATTATTAAATTAGTAATTTTATTAATTTTAAATTGTTTATACTATTTTTATTTCTGTTATCAGTTATCAAATTTAACATTTTCACATGAAATGTACTAATATAGATTTTGCGCTTACGTAATATGATTACGGCGATTTTATTTTTCCAAAGGCCAAATTAAATTTTAGTTACATTTATTAATATGACCACAAATATAAACGTTTTTATATAGTATTTTCCCGGGTCATAAGTCACTACTTTTTTCTTTTTTTTTCTTAAATTTCTTAACGACTGTAACTAATGCGCAGTGACAACGTAAAGAAATAATAGTGGTGCTATTTTGTTTAAACAGTTTTGGCCATCCACATTTTCTTGTTTTATTGCCATTTTATTGCTAATATTTGTTAGAGACTTCTTCATAAAACTTTAGAATTCCTTGTACAACTTCCGAAAACTTGGTTGCATATTCCCCAGTTATTTTACATTGTACTCTCTTGCTTGATTTTAAAATCGGTCAAACTACCCTGTACTAATTCTGAACCTTTATATTCTCCTTGAACTTTCCACTCATTAAATATCATAAGAATATTAAGAACTTCCTCCACAATATTCATTGTAATAAGAGACATTCAATTCTTGTTACAATCCTCAATCATAATACATAGAAGTTGTTCCATTCTATAAATTATTTTACCTCTATTTCGTAAAGTTTGTAAGTTTAAAGACTCAGAAGAGACCTTTCCTATTTATATGTATTCTGCACATTTCCTCAAGATAATCTTAACATTAGATTGCTATCCAAGTACCTTTAAATATTCTCCTTTAATAATTTTAAGCTTTTCTTGTAACGTATTAACTTTTTCTTTTTCATGATTGCTTTATTACTATAAAAATGCAAAAATCACCAATAGGTAACGCATAACAAGAATTTTTATATAGAATGCAATTGTAATGATGGGAACAGAAATTCCAATGAAATTAATTGAAAGCGCTTGAACAAATGAAATGGAAGACTGGCACGTCTGGACAATGTGATGGCTTAGAAGAAATTACCAGTGAGTAAGTGAGTGAGGGACGAGGAGGGATACTCTCCCTACTACAGCCGCCACCCCGCTGGTTCAGAGGAGGAGGGCAAATAATAACCATGTTAAATGATTAACCAGCCGCTTAAAGTGGGAATTAGTTTTATTGTGTCTAGGAGCACTAATTAAATTCGCGTTACATGAGGTTTCCCTATATGCATTAAAGTCTAAATATTATTTGAAATATCATATAACCAAATTTTGCATTGTAAAATTATTTCTTATTTTTAATAATCAGACATATTAACATTGATAAATTTTTGTTTTCTAACTCCTATACAAAAAGACTAGTAAAAAAGACTAATAGGGAGAAATATTAATGACACCGTTAGCTATTGAGTTGTAGCTCAATGGCCAATATCACATTGGGCTGTAAATTATTTATGGAGGATAATTATTCGACTGTCTCTAACATATCAGTCCATCAAATCAAATAATAATAATAAAAATTATTATTATTATTATTATTGGTATTATTATTATTATTATTATTATTATTATTATTATTATTATTATTATTATTATTATTATTATTATTATTATTATTATTATTATTATTATTATTATTATTATTATTATTATTATTATTATTATCATTATTATTATTATTATTATTATTATTATTATTATTATTATTATTATTATTATTATTATTATTATTATTATTATTATTATTATTATTGTGAGGTGTTTTCAGCTGAGAATTAAATATTTCAATGATTTATTAAAATAATTTTAAATCGAATTTTTTAAATTGACATTTTTAAATAAATATATTTTATATATCGAAATTTTAATAAATGATTTTTAAAAAATATTTTATTCAACGCTGAAAATTTGTTTGGAAATTATACAATATTTCATTAAATAAATACTTGGAATTATGAGGTTAACTTTTGAACCGGATTTAAAAAATAATTTAGAAGATGTGTTAGCAGCCTCTAAATGGCGACCACGTCTATGGATTTCTTCATAAAGAAGCTATTTCCAAACGATTATCATAGAGATGATGTTGAAGCATTCATTAAGGAATGCGATAAATATTTTAAAGTGGTACAAATGCCTACTTCAAGACAAGAAGTGATGATCGAATTACTGATCGATAGACAGATCAGAGATATATGTAGGAGTTGACCAAAATGTCAAATGTTATAAGGAAAGATTGCGGAAGGCATTCGTCAAGAAAACAAGTTTGGCAGAGGATTTACAATATGCTGTCTTATAGACAGATGAGTGAGCAGCCCAATAAATATTTTACTATCATAGACGAGTTAGGCGATAAAATATTTGGGCATTAGTTGAACAAGGAAAGTTTAACAGAATATCTGCTGGTACACTGTGCAGCTGAGAAGACTTTGAAACGAGAATCGTGTCTAAGTGACACCAAGGGAGCAAGAGAACTGAAGAAAAAAATCATGGTATTTGTTAGTAAGTACTTGGTATCTGATTGATAGAATTTATATATAATAAAACGAATCAATAATAACTATTTATTTCATGCAAGTTTTACTTTGCAATAATAAGTCAGTAGTAATCAATTAAAAGAAGAATATTTTGTAAATTAAAATTAAAATTCAATTGTCTTTCATTGTAATTTAAATTATCCTCAATTCCAAGTGGTGTTTTAAAGTGGTTGACAATTATTCATTTTTTGATGAAAATCATTATTTTTGTTAAATTTAGACATTAAGAAAGGGTTTTTCTACTGATTGTAATTAAAAATATTTTTGAACACGAATAAAAAAATTTAAAAAGCATTTGATAAAATTGATTGAAGAATATTTAGTTGATTGTAAGTAGTTAGTTGTAAGTATCTAATTGTTTGAGAGGTAATTAGTAAGGAGCCACTAACTACCTACTCTATTTCTCTTTTACTTTCCTTCCTAAAATTCTTCAATATTATTAATATTTAATTAATATGTAAACTTAAAATTTCATTTGAATTTTTCATAATTTTGTACATTTTTCGTATTATAAGTAAAAATAGAAATCATTTTTGAAACCTAAAATCAAATTTTTGATTAAAACTAATTTTTGAAAAGATTCATGAAAATTGATTGAGTCTTGGCTAGATGGATATTGAAGATGGTTTTTAGCAAGGATAACCAAAATGATCACCAAAATGAACACAAATTTTATTTATTTTCGTTTGTTTAAAACTCATATTTTTCAAACACAAGCCTTTATTTTATTAAGTTTAATTTACATACTAAAAAAAAGATAAAATATAAAATAATATTTTTCCCTCGCTATTGGAATAAATAAATTAAGATTGGTCAAAAAACACTCAAAAAAGTAGCCATGTTAATAAAATTAAAATATTGATTTAAAAAATATAAACGAAGGAAAAAAATAAAACTTAAAAATAAGAATAAGTTGATAGTAAAATGAATAAAAAACCTTGAAAAATATAATAGGACGAATGTGTAATATTGTCAATATTGTTATAGTTATGTAATTGCATATACAAATGCCATTATTTCACATTTCAAATTTAATAATATTACATTAAAGTTTTGTCTTACGAAAGTTTATATTATAAACCATTTTTAAAAATTTAATAAAAACAGATGTAAAAACAGAAACACTTTTTGACACCTGAAACCAAATTTTTGATTAAAATTAATTTATTATTCAAAAATAATTTTTAAATATAATTTCTGTAAATATCTTTCCATCTTTCTATTCCAGTTCAGACTCTAAATATAATATTAATACCAAATTTAGTCTGCTATTTTCACCGAATTTCGTTCTTCATTTTGAAATTATTTTAATTGTATAATTAGAAGCAAAATTTAATTATCTTTACTTATGCTAATCAAGTAGCAGATGTACTCGTCTAGCAAAATTCGTTTTAATTATTAAAATTTTATTGTTTTATATATTTTAAATTCTAATATAATAATAATAATAATAATAATAATAATAATAATAATAATAATAATAATAATAATAATAATAATAATAATAATAATAATAATAATAATAATAATAATAATAATAATAATATTGTTGTAAATTTTTTTTATGCGGATGTCTAACATTTGAATAATATAAACATTACAAGCTTTGTGATGCCCAGTGCTAATCCCAATAGTAGACTAGTTTCAAGCTTTTGGCTCTCATCAGTACTATGCAGGAGACGCGAAGATTTCTCTTCGCGCCAGGTAAGTATACAAAATTGCTGATTCAACTCTATTGCATAGTAATATTGATAATAATAATGATAATAATATAATAATAATAATAATAATAATAATAATAATAATAATAATAATAATAATAATTTTCCAATTTCACCACTGATTAATTTTTCCATTGAATTTATTAAAAAGAGAGCTTGAAGACTATAAATCAGTAACATATCGATGTTTTTTGATACTCACGAATTTTCGGCACTGCCTTTTTCAAGTGAATTTTCATCACAAAAATCTGTGCTTGTTGATATAAATCAATTCCGTTAGTCGACAGTTATCCAGAACTTGAGAACGGAGTTTTTTTTGTTTAGGTTTACATTTCAACGTTGGAAGGTGTTATCTAATTCCTGTTTTATAACTTCGTGATAATTAGTGGATTTCAATTCTTACTTAGATGGTGTTCGGATCTTGGTTATGAATATTTATATCATGGGTGCAATGCCACATACATTGTAATGACTGTCCGTCATCTCTGTTTTCAAGTTCCTGATCACTATAGACTGAAGGAATTGATTAATATTAGTAAACACAATTTTGTGAAAAATTTATTAAAATGTTGTTTGATTTCAAATTTTGTGAGTTTTAAAATTTTTTAAATTTTAAAACTTTTATAATTTTTAAAGTTTGAATTGAAAAACAGAATTTTGTGAATTTTTAGCGAAATTAATTTTAAAATTATTAATGAATTAGTTAACTAGTTTGTTTAAAAACAGCAATTTATATTGATTTAGTTTGATTTTCAATTCTACCTGATGATGACAGTGATTCTGTCGAAATATATTGTAGTAAAATATATATATATTGGATTTGGTGTTTTTCGTTATATTTAAGTCAGTGCGATTGTTTGGTGATTGTTATAATAAATTTAAACAATAAGTGAAAATATTAGAAAAAGCATTTTTAAAAGAATTTTGAAACAATAACTATTCAATGTCAGAATTTAAAAATTCAAAGTAAGATGTCCAATAAGTACTTAGACTCGACAGTAAATAATTACTTTATAAAATAGATATTGTAGGTTTTTATACTTACTAAAGGCAGTGCCGAAAATTCATGAATATCAAATAACATCGATATATTTACTGATTCATAGTCAAGCTTTTTAATAAATACAATGGCAATGGAAACAAAATCAGTGGTGAAAATTGAAAAAAGTTCTTATAATATTTTACTTACATAAGTATAGATAATGAAAAGTGTTTTGTCTTTCTGAAATACAATCACAGAAAATCTTTGAGCTTATAAATGATTGTCTTGGGGCAGTAGGGTGTTTTCCTTTATAATTAAAGAATTATCCGGTTCTCAAGGCATTTATAAAATTTTAATATTTTATTGCATTTAAATTTAAGATTTTATATTTGTAAAAAAATTCTTTATAAATAATACATATATAAACAGAGTAGAACGAAGAGATATAATAAAAACAAATACAATTTTATTAAATTTTGACATAAATATTATCTATAAAATTTGCGATGGAATTCTGTGCAATTCCGAAACAAACCAGTTTTATTGAGGGAAATTCATTTAGTTGATGGAAATTTCGCCCAGGAATTCGCTCGTAATTCAATTAAAATCCGGTGAGTATGATTTAGATTAACCAGCAATTTAAACAAAACAAGTTACTGTTTAATATAATATTAAGTAAAGTAAATTATTCGACTAAATTCCTGTAAATTTCAAGCGGTGTCCAGTTGACGCCCAGAATATAATAAGACAAGACATTTATAAAAATATTACTATATATTTCCACACCACAGGAAAATTTAAGGGGGAACTGAATAACTCCTTTTTTCTTTTATTTCAAAATAATTAGTATTAAATATTATTATATTAATTTCAACTAATCATAGGTGTAATTATTCAAATATTAACGGGAAATATTATTGGTGTTGTCGGATTATTTAGATTAATTATTCGTCAGTATTACAACTTTGTTATAACTGATTGTTTATGTTTATGACATAAATTGTAATTAAATAAATAATGATTGTGCAATTCGATTGTATTTTACAATTAGTAAAACTATTTTTCTGTGTTGGAGTCAATAAAAAATTCTTTAATAATTAAAATCGAATAAAATGAGAAATTGAAGAAAAAAGAACTGGAAAATTAGTCAAAAATAAAATTTACAAGACTAAGCTATTCAGTTTCAAATTTTTTCACCTTGAGGCTTTCTTGGATGCTTCCTTGGGGCTTTAGGACAGTGATGCGCAGTTTTTTTACGTATTGCGACCCTCTTTTTTAAATAAAAACTTTATTCGACCCCATCTAGCAAAATTTATTGAAAAATTCATAAAAATTGAATGTTTAATTTATAAATGCCTCTACAATTTAGCAGGCTTCATACTTTTGGTAGCTAGTTTTTCCAAACATATAACGCAGGGCTGGCAAAAGCGTCGACCGCGTAGCTATCGAAAGTAGCCCGCTAGCACTATGGAAAATTGCATATAAAAATCAGTTTTTTATTTATTGAATTTCTAACTTTATAAACATATTTAAAATAAGTTTCGATTCATATGACAAAAAAATTCCAATAAGAAACATAATATTAGTCAGATAACACTCAGAGTGTAGTAAATTTTTAGTTTGAAATTCAAATATATACAGTTAGCTAATAATCAGAATAAATTTCATGTGTTTGAACAAGTAGGCCATAAAATAAAAGCAAAACATTGACGCTACAATCTTCGATAAGGAATAAAAAAATAAAAAACAACCAAAATAAAATACAACAAACGTGTGTTTGTCTATTTCAATTTTGAAATCAAATTGTTTTCGTTAGAAAAATTTGAAAGCTTGAAGTATTCAGTATTGAATAATACCTGCTTATAATATTAATTTCAAAATTTTTTTATTAAAAAAAATTCTTTATAAAAGTTAACATTTTTAATTTTTGAGTATGTAAGTGTGTTTAACATTAATTTTCATATTAAATTTATTTTAGCTTTTATTATTTTCTTGTTTTAGCCCCAATGACACAACCGGCCAAAAAAACTAAGACGTACCATTATAATACTGAATGGGAACAGGAATTTTTTTTCATAATGATGAAAGATAAGTGTGTTTGTCTCATTTGTAATTCAAACGTAGCACTACCTAAAAGAGCTAACGTTGAACGACATTTTCGAACAGTGCACAAACAGTATGAAATTGACTTTCCATTACATTCCGAGGTACGAAAAGACAAAGTCAAGCAGTTAAAGTCTCAATTAGGTGCACAACAAACTTTTTTTACGAAATTTAACTCAAAATCAAAAACAGCTACCCTAGCATCATTCAAGGTAGTTAATATTTTGATGAAACATAAAAAACCTTTTGAAGATGGCGAAATATGGAAACAGGAAATAAATCCGAAATAATGGATTGTATCAACAATATGTCATTGACGCGCAATACTAGCACGCAAAGAATGGTGGACATTAGCAAAAACTTGGAAGATATTTTGCGGCAAGATATTCGAAAATGCCGCTTTTTCTCTTTGAAATTTGATGAATCTACAGATTTCACTGATACTGCGCAACTATGCATCTTCATTCGAATGGTTTTTGATGATATGTCAACCAGAGAAGAATTATTGACTATTCTTCCAATGAAAGGACAAACAAGGGGTCAAGATATTTACAATTTATTCAAGTCTTTTATAAGTCGCACCCATTTCCCGATTCACAAGTTGGTATCAATTACCACGGATGGAGCTCCGTCTATGATCGGAAAACATGTCGGATTTGTAACACTTTGCAAAAATGATGAAGAAATTCCCAGTTTTCATTCGTATCATTGCATTATCCACCAGCAAACCTTATGCTCCAAAGTGTTGAACTCTAACTATGTAATGAATATTGCGTTTAAAATAGTAAATTCGATACGTGCAAGAAGTCTACAACGACGTCAATTTCGAACTTTGCTTGAACAATGTGAAATTGAAAATACTGAATTATTGTTACACACGGATGTAAGATGGCTTAGCCGTGCAGCATTTTGAAAACGATTTAGAGATCTTTTGCCCGGAATAAAACAGTTTTTGACTGGAAGAGAAGAATTATATCCCGAACTGGAGGATAAAAGTTGGCTGATAAATCTTGCTTTTCTTTGCGACATTACAGAGCACCTGAATAAATTAAATTTACAGCTTCAGGGGAGACACAAATCAATTCTTGACATGATAACGGCAGTAAAGACGTTTAAAGAGAAACTGTCCTTGTTTGTGCGTCAACTAGAACGGGGTGATTTGAAACATTTTAAAAACATGGAAGAAGAATCCAAAAATGCGCCAGGAATTCTTTACGATAAATATACAAATCAAATTACTACCCTTTTAAATGAATTTAACACACGTTTCGCAGATTTATCTAAAATTGCAAATATTGCTATGTTCATGTCATTCCCGTTTAATGATGTTATTGATACAGAGGAGATCGCTACTCAGATTAATGAATTTCTGGATTCAGATTCAGCTTGCTTAGAAGATGAGATAATAGCGTTGAAAAGCGACATTTACTTAAAATCAAGAGCTACAACCGAAGATAATTTTTGGAATCTTATTTCAGAAGAAAAATATCCAATTTTGCGGAGAGTAGTTGGATATATGTCCGCATTTTTTGGATCCACCTATCTTTGTGAATCAGCCTTTTCTTCCATGAATGTCATTAAAACAAAACATCGATCTTGTTTGACAGATGATCATTTGGAATCATGCTTGCGGATCGCCATAAGCTCCTATTGCCCGAAATACGAAGAACTTGCTGATAAGATGCAGTGCCACGTATCAGGTGCAAGTAGTAGCAGTAAATAATATTATATTAAGATATGTTTACGTTCTAGTAAAGTATTATAAGTTTTTTTCTAATTCGTTTTGTATTTAAATAGAATAAATAGAATAACTACAGGTAACAATTGAAAATAGTTTTTCTGGTAGACCGCCAGATTTAATTTAGTTAAAAGTCGCCCGCAAGACTTGAAAGTTTTGCCACCCCTGATATAACGCATAATAGACCCCTCTTGACTTTACGCATTACTGGTGTGGGAGGATTAGCAAGTAGTTAAAAATTAAATGTTATTGAAAAGATATATTTCACATTATATATGTAGAGCAATGGTGCTCAGGCTTTTTTAACTGTGGCCTATTTTTAAATTACGAAAAATTATTTAAATTGTATAATGGATCTTATCGTTTTGATACTTAAATAAAAAAACAATAAACAAGTGAATAATTAACAAAAATTATTTTATCCAAAGTTGAAATTAATAATTAATCCAATTTGTAATTGAAATAAAATTAATTAGGATTTTTGAAAAATTAAAATTATGAAGTTGCCTAATTTTTTCAAATTATGATGAAATAATTCAATAATAACACAAACACTTGATAAATTTGATAAACAGCTGACAATTAACCCGATTAATATGGCAATATAAAATCAATACTAACAATATTTATTTCATAACATTTAACACTAAAATGAATTTATTTAATTTTACATCTTTTTTTATGAATTCATACGAGGAAAAATCATATTCTTTTTAATTAAATATTCAAACAAAGAAATAATTTAGAATCATTTTTCATTTATGAAGATTTTTAATTTTCTGATGAATTTTGTGTTATTTGTAAAATAAATCATTCGTTTATTCTATTATTTTGAATAATTAAATCTAAGTTAAAAATTAAAAATTACGAAATATTGTCTATATTTTGGGGACCGCTCTGAAAGACGTGGAGGGTCACATGCGGCCCACGGCCAGTAGGTTGGTCACCTCTATTGTAAATGTTGTGTTCGGACCTCAAATATATTTTGTCATTCATATATTTAAATTAATAAGATCTTATAAAGATTCTTAATCCGAAAATGTCGGTGATATGTATCTTTTTATTTTGACAGGTATTATATGAGTGTACCCATTGATGGTATGTTTGTTCGATTTAAGGTTCTGATATTGCCTCTGAGATGGTAAAAGTTGAGCTCTAATACATCTTCGCAAAATTCGACTAAAAAGTTCTTTCTTGTATATTTTGGCAACCAATATGAAACCTTCAATAATAAATTAATTAATTTTATGACAGTTAGATATCTTGTTGTTTAAATAATTTGGAATTGGCGGTTTTTGTGAATTAATTAAAACTTGTTATTTATAAATTCATTGAATAAATATATATTGTTAGTTTCAAGATTTTTCTGCGAGATTTAAAGATGGATCTAAAGATGGATTTAACTATGACATTTGACAGTTTAATATTTGAAAATTAAAGACTGAAAATCAGTATTTACAAAACAAAAAAGCCTGTCTAGCAAATTATTTATTTACAAAATCCGTTAGAAAAAAGTTTTTTATAAACTTTATTTAGGAAGATAACTAAATTATTCACGAATTAATAAATTGTTGAACTTGGGTCGAGAATGTACAAAGATTGAGGATGAGAACGATGTTATTGACGAAGGTGCTTCCAACATAAACCAAACCCGATACTTGCGGTTTTCTTGTCTTTAAAGTATCCCTTTAACCATTTTAACTTCATTAATAATTTCTTTGCCATTTTTTTATTTTTTATATTGCCATATTTTATACACGCAAAGAGTTCAATTCAGTATTTTAAAATATATCAGTAAAATTCTTTATCTTTTTGTTCACATTTTATCTGTTTTTATTTTATTCTAACATTTCATTAATTTCCATTACAACTATGGATCAAAAAATCATTTTCCTATGTGACATAGAGAAATAAAGTTTTGACTTGCAGCTACAATGGCTAACTATTACAGCTAACTATAAAAGCCTTTATTAAAAATATTATTTATTTTATTTGGATTTAAAAATTTGATAATGATAAAAAAAGTTAGAAACCACTGCTATGCAATAATATCGTGAGATTCTTTTAATGAGAAAAATGTATCTCATTCAAGGACATTGTCGATTTCAAAAGTCCGTATCTCAATTTTTAGCGGATAATTGCTTAATAAAGAGAAACTGGCGTGTAAATTGATCAGTGAAATGTGTTTATGTGCAGAATAAATTTTATTCAATATACGCTAGGTGAATTTTTAAGTTGTTATTTTGTTACAAATGGGGCCTGAATTTAAATTGTATTACAGTCCGCGGATAAATAGGTAATCACGAAACATGTACAGAAATATTGTAAATATGAAGTAGTAACAACTAACAACTATATACATATAATACACCTAACTGCGGAAGTTAACATTGTCTATAATATACGTTGATGTGCACACCAGTCGAGGTGAGTCACCATATATATGACAATGTTAACTTAATTTCATTTTTTAAATTTTTCAAAATTCGTTTTAAGGTAAGTTTTCGAATTTAAGTAATTTTTAGGACTTGAATTTTGATTTTATATAATTATGAGATCATTATTCAAGTTCTTAAATATTACTGTTAGTCAGCATTTATAATATAACATTGATAATTAAATTTCAGGTGTTTTTTTAGGAATTTTATGATATTTTATTTGGATTTATTTGGATTTATTTCGTAAAAATGTAATTCAGATATTTTTATAATTATAAATAAATGAAGTAATCACCAAACATTTATTTTTTTAAGAGATTTAGGAAAGAATGGATAAAATAGTTTTTTAAGTTTTTGTAATCTTCTTTCGAATTTTGTCTATTTCTGTAATTCTATGAAAATATTAATTTATTAAAATTTACGATTTACGATTTTTTTCCTGCAAATTCAAAGATGTCGAAGGACCTTCTTCAATATCTGTAAATCTAAAGAAATTTTATATTCTAAATTATTTTATAATTAAATCTTACGATGTATTTTCTTCTTTTTCTCTGAAGCTCAAGGTAGAGCAGTCGGAATCTGATTCTAAAGGTTTTTTGTGCATAACTTTTTAAATAATTTGAAAATATTAATATGTTAATTATATTTTAATCAATGTTAATTTCGCAAAAAAACACTATTAATATTAGTATTTTTCATTATGTGTGCTGTGTTTGTATGCTTAATTATTTTCTCTCACTTTTTAGATTCCTATAATAAAACTGTTAACTTTCGCAGCATTAACTTTTTACACACAGGTAAGTTTGTTACACAGGTAAGTTCCTATAATATATATTTATTGATTTTTTTTAGATTATAGACAATGCTAACTTTTGCAGTTAGGTGTATATATTATTTCTAAAATTAATTGTAAAGCACAAACATGTGCAGACGGACTTTACTTTCAGTTTTATGAAATGCACAAATATGTGCACACAGATTGTAATGTGTTAATTACATTTGTACAAATTATTAGAATTTTAAAATGTTCTATAACAAAAAGGGTAAACTTTTCATAGTTTTATTTTTCTAGGTACCATTTGCAGAAATAACTTCCAAAACTCTTTGTCTTCATATTTACGATTTTGACAGATTCTCTAAGCATGACCAAATTGGTCAGTTGGAAATTCCATTGGGTTCAATAGATCTGTGTCAGGTTGTACAGGAATGGAAAGAACTTGAACCAAGCAAAGATAGCTCTGAAAAAGTAGATTAATTAATATTTCTGTGTTAATTTGTTAGGATTAATAATAATATATTCAGTCGCGTAGTTATGGGGTGACCCACACCAGATGTCACCCGTTTGGAAGTGACACACGACCGCTATTGAAAAAAATTAATATCTTACAAAAAACCATGAAATGAAATAACCGCTAAAAATCTATAGGTTTATTATATCTTTGTGTAGCTTCCTATGGAATGATTTATAAAGTTATTCTAAATCTGTGACACTAGCGCTACATTTGTACGATGTGATCTATGAAACTGCTGACTGCGACTGGGTAGTCTAGAGAATAGATGAGCAGGCAACTTTGTCATCTAAGATAACTCGGCCTCGGCTGTCAGCTGCTCATTTCATTTCGAATTGGATGTTTTGATGTGAAAATATTGTGTACAGTTTTTTTTACTTATAGCATATTGCATTCATTTTGAAATGAAGTATCTGTGTGGTATAAATTATGTTAAAGTCAGCCAAATATTCTTTACAAATAAAGATGTCCACAATCAAAACTGGTCTGTGTTGCTACAGAAAGATAGATTATGTATATGTCAAAATAAAATTTACCTCCCTATTAATAGTAGAAAAATCAAACAGATAACTGAAGAACGTTATAAAAATTGGTTAGTATCAAAATTTAATAATCGTCTGTTATTAGCCTATTATTATTATCCTTAACAATTTATACTTTCAACCAAATTTACTTAATATTTGGAATATATTTATGATACTTGATTAATAGTTTTGTAATTTGTTCATCAACGACTTATAATTTTTTATATGTTTACTTAAATTGTTGTATTAAAATCATACTTCAAGCGTACCTGATTTTTTTCTTTTACATTCGAGGAGTGTCACATATGCTCGTTACGCCACTTTGGTTATGAAGCCACTTTTAATTGTTTATAAATTCAATTCATTCGATTGATTATGTTTGATTAAACAAGTTTGATAAAACAAATCATAAATAATTTTTTTAAAGTATCTAATAAGCCAGTTGGGTCTGTGAAATGTTTAGCTGTTCATGAAGTTTTTTGTTTAGAAAATATTATTTTTTAATTTAATATTTCCACCATATGTATGTTTCAGAAAATGGGAGAACTAGGAACTGCAGCAGTGCTTACTAATGTAATAATAAATAAAATTCGTTCGAATTTAGATGCTCAACTTCCACATTCATATGGGGCAGCCCTGGGTCCATGATAGTCCTGAAATTTTCAGTAACTTTTGGACATTTTCATGAAGGCATATTCAGTAATCACAATGTTTTTTCTTAATATAATATTAACTCCTTTTCATATTGTAAAGCAGTTGAAAGACCAAAAATAGTACTTTAATTCTTCGTAAGAAAACCAAAAAATTATGTTGGCCAACTAATGTTTTTAACACTAAATGTAACCAACAACCAGACGTAAGTAACATACCTTATTTAGCAGCAGGGATCTATTGAAGAGCACGTCATGCATTCCGTATATCTACAAAAGGCAAAAATTACACAGTTCCTGAAAAACAAGGACCATAACAGTCCGTAAAATTTACTCTGCCTAAATTTGAAATAATTTTAAAAAATTTTCTTTTTGGGAGAGTACAAATTACTATACTAACCATCCCCGGCGCAATAGTGCATCCGTCTGAGACTAACTTCATCAACAATTTATCCTCTAAATATATTTGAGAAGTTTCAACTGATTCAATGATATTTAGCGTAGCTATTTTATGAAATAAAACTTTAAAATGTTTTCATTATTTTTAAATACATATTGAGGTTCTAGTTGATTAAAACTAAATTTATCGTACTAGTCATAATGACTGGTTATAACTTTTATGATAAAAATTCTCTGTTAAAAATGGGTATATCAAAAAAAATAATGTCATGACTTTTATAGATATATGTAAGTAATTAATATCATGAATAACTTTATTTTTCAATTTTAATACTAAGAAAAATAACTCTGTGTTATACCTATTTATACCGACACCAGTCATTTTGATTGGTGCCATTATCAAAGCGGCCGACGACAATAAAAGCGTAGCCGGCTACAATAAACATAAACAACTTTGATATTGATATCATATATTGATATATTTGAGGTAACAGAAATAAAAATTACCTTTTTATGAATTATTAGCTGTTTAGCTAGACTTTATTATTTGTACAATGGAATCTATTTTTAGCATCGATTCCACAAAATGGATAAACTGAGGAAAAGTGCAACATTTTTGGGAAAAATAAATGACATTCCTATGGAATATTCTGAGATTGAAGACAATGACCTGTATGATAGTGAAGGTAAACTACTGAATGGTCGAAGTGGACCATATGGTAAATATAATATACCTTTTGAGACCATAAATAGTAGTAGTTTTATCGATGAAGAGGTTACTGGCGAGTCTACTGATACAGAAAATAATAGTGATTATGAAAATATTTTGAATATTCATAAAAGAAATATACAACTCTCAAGCTCTGAGGACGAAAATGATGAAGATAAACAAGAGGATCATAAGGAAATTGCAACAGATGGTACAATTTGTGAAAAATTACAAGCTGGTTCTAGTATTAGAAGAAAACCAATTCAATCTATTTTCAAAGATGTATCCAATCCTACAGAAAAGAAAAAGAAATATTATGAAAGGTGTAGTTAGCACCGCCTTTTCACTGATAATAAAGAACTCAATTGTAGAATATATAAGTACTTGTACATAAGAAGAAGCCTCACGAATCTAAGGAGATTAATCAGAATAAATAAAATGTTTATGATATTCTGGCCTTTCGTCAAATATTCTAAATACTGACTTGTTTTAATTAATTTTCTTTTTTTTATTTACTACTGATTAATTTTATATTTTGTATTTGAACGAAAGATGAAACATACATGTGCAAATACACCAAAGAGTAATAAGTAAGAGTTTAAATGTCAAAAATGAAAGCTTTAATAATATAAAAAACTAACAAATAATAAATGTGAATGTTCCATTAAAAAATTACAATAAATAAGGTCCTTTAACAATAAGTAAGAACTTCATTTTAAATATAAAATGGAATTACTAGCGTTTTCGAAGAACATTTTTTTGTTTCCACATCACCGATTATTTCATACAAACAAATATGTAAATTTTTTATTTATTTTGTTTTTTTATGTGTCAAAAATTGCTGATTTCTACTGAAAGAAATTATTGCATAAAAATTTGAAAAATCAAAAACACATTTAGAAAATCATCAACAAGATTGCTTAATTTCTCAAATAAATATTTTACCTTTATGGTGATTAAATCCGTCAGTTCTAAGATATTTTTAAAAATTATTAAATCAAAAGCATGAAAATTAATTACTAAACAATTTAAAAATTGCCAAATAAATTTATCATTACACTAAAAAATTAACTTAAATAAGAAAATCCTGTCTATTAGTGCAATTGATAGGCCCTTATTTAATGTCATCTTGACTCTTGCTAATTGCGATGTGTAATGATTGAACACTAAATGGATTATTTTTGAATTTTATAAGCTATGTTGTCACTGTTATTCTTTCGTTTAAAATTATATAGAAAGATGGAACTCATGGCAAATAAAAGAAAAAATATGCAACTCGTCGATATCATATATTAAGTTTTAATTAAATTGCAAATATTGTATTTTCTTAATTTTGTTCAGTTATGATTTTTTTGCAATACAACCCCGCTTTCTTGGGAAAAGGTCAGCCATATAAATCGAATCTTTACGATAAAGATGAAAGCGAAATCCATTAAGAAGCGTTTATTAAAACAAATTAGGAATTTTATCGCTTTCTCCAAACCAATTGTATTATAATTAATCTTTCAAGTCAAACTCTAATGGACTTTCACAGTGTTTGTCCTGATAAAGTCATATACCAAACCCAGATTTTGCCTCCAATATCCCGTCATAGTAATTAAAATATTTTGATATTATTTTCATTTTAAAGCTCATTTTCATGGTTGATTTATTGGCAAGAAAAATATGGAAATAAAAATCTAATAACAGGGAAATTTAATTTATTTTTTCAAAAGAAATAATCTCAAATAAAATTTTACGGGGCTAATTAAGGAAATATTTGAATTGGAAATCTCATGCATTATTGCCAAAGAAATTTGTCATGTCCATTTGAAACTGAGAGCGTTTGGTGTTTTAATATAATGCTTAGACTTGTGGTTCACTGAAACTTTCTTAGCTATGGTTTATCAAAGAACATGCAAAAGCATTTTCTAACAGCCATAAATATTAATATATGAAAAAATAAATTCTCTTAATAAGTGTAGTCCTTCTGACTTTCAAATTAATAAATATATATCAATTTAATAATTAAATATAAAATACATTATTAAATTAATTAAATTAAAATGATTGTTTAAATATTCAAAAATAATATTCATGCTTCTTTCGAACATCACCACCGTTATTCAAAAATGTATTCAAAACAATGGGATTCTTTCAATTTATTGGAAGTCTGTTTTCCCCGAAAATACGTCATTCCAAACAATCAATATTGCAACATTTGGAACTTCAAATTGTCAAACAGGTCGCTATCTCGTTTCTATATTGGATTAGTTATGGCAACAGAACCAATTTTCTTATCCTTCATATGCTCGTACTCAATCAAGATTAGAAGCTATATTAATGAAAATATCGGATACACTTTATTCAAATATGTCGCTTTCAATAAATATATTGTACGAATTAGTTTTATGTTCCTACAGTAAGTAGACTAACAATTTACTATATAAAAATTAGAAATTAGTAAAAATTGATTTTTTTAAATATGTTAGTGAAATGAAATGAAATTTGAGAATTTAAAAATTAGCGAAGAATCCGAAGAAAGTTATATGAAAACTCAATTGGAAATCTTTCTTCTTTTGTCAACAGGTTAATAAAATTATAATAAAGTTATAATACATTACATACACAACACTTAACAATCCGTCCCGAAACAGTTTTTAAGGAGAATCTGCTAAGAGTATTAAACTTGGCTACAGTAAGTAGAAAATGTGCGTTAGAAAAAATGTTGAGGCGATGGAAAAATAGCATGGGAATTGATTATGATGATGCTTTAAAGTTTTTCATGGCGGGAGCAAGAAAAAAAATGAAACCCTTGAAGATTTAATATTTGAATGGATTGCCGATCGAAGATCTCGCTGTCTTGTCGTGTGTCGAAAAGACATACAAAACTTTGCATTTGCTATTTTCTCAGATCTAATCTCCTATTCCGAATTTAAAGCATGAAATACATGATTGGATGTGTCTGTGGAGTGCTATGAACTGTTTATACGAAGATCTACGACTCTATTAAAAATTGAAGACAAAGAAATTGTTTGATGCGTAATCGATTAAAAAGTGTTTATTGATCGAATCAATATTAAACAGTACAATCGTCGTTTTGCTATAGCAATGGACGAAGCAGGCATCTGCTTTGGAGAAAAGAGCCAAACTACAGTCACCCCCAGAACAAGTTGTTCAGTTTACATTCCTTCCACTGGCAATGAATTCTGTATGATGACCTATATTTTAGCTTTTCATTCTCTCGTGTGATTATCATAAAAGGTTCAAAAATGAAATCATTGAGAAAATTGATATTTTTTTAATCGAATCAACAAAGCCTAGGAACACCCAAGAGGTCATTAAAATGACTTGGAAGAGTAATGCTTCCAGTACTTCAATTTGATCTACAAGCACACATAGGTCTAAATCTATGAAAGAATTTCTTTTTTTCTGTTAGAATCTACCAGTCAATGGTACCCTTGGGTATTACTCCATGCTTGCAAAGTTTGAATATTGTGATAAATACGCAATTTAATGATTATATTAGAGTGGATATAAATCTTCGTATTGAACAAAAACAGGGTTGAAATTTAAGAAGAAACTTTATTAAACTAAAAATTGACGATGATCGAAAATTCCTTGAAAGCTGTAAATCTTTTGCGTGATCAATCTTTAGAAAATACTTATATATACAACCACGATCGACTAGGGCTGTTTGATTTTCATTGATGATGAACCCAAAGCTGATATTTCTGTTTGCATAGGATCAGAAAAACTAGCAGATATTTTGGAATCGGCTGTAGAACTGTATTGCTATATAAATCTTTACGAAATTCTACATTGCATTTCATTATGCTGCATTAAGTCGCTTCATGAATACCAGCAGTTCCCATCTGATAATTGTTCATAACTCTTTTCAAACAATGATAAAAAGGAGTAGTTTGAATTTCCTGTTCAAATTCAAGAAAAATGTAATATAGTTTTTCTTTAATATCTCGAAAATTTGTAAAACTGGAACCTCGTCCTGCCAGTATTTTCATCAAATAATCTGTCAAATCTTTCCCGTTCAAATCCATTGTGCGAATAAAACTATCCAATGCATACTCTTCATAAATTGAAATATAATGTGTCCCACCATCTCCGGAATCTCTCTAAGACACAGCCTCATTACCAAAATAACTATCTGATTGACTCATGCCAATCATAATTATAAAATCCAAAACTTGCAAAAAAATCTAAAAAAATCCCAAAAATCTAACTTTTTAAACAACGACTTCCGTTTTTCAAAGAGACTCAAAAATATATTTTATATTTACATTCAACTGCTAGGCGTATGCAAATTCATTGTGTACACTTAGACGCGAGTAGTTAGAATTAATCACATGCCTTTGCTTAAGCAAGAATTAATGAACACCAGCGAGAGTATATTCTCCTTTGCTCATAAAAAGTCTTTTATTAGAAGTCCCTCTATTTTTTTCTGTAGTAGATTGTTGTAATTTTAGGTTTTGTTTTGGTTATGATCAATATAGCTTCCGTAGTGTCGGGGAAAGAAAATTAAAAAAATATTAAAAAATCGATAAAAAATACCAACTTTGTAATTATCTGGAAGAAGAAAGAATAGTCAGAAGTCACATTCTTGTAGTTGTTTAGAAGAAGAAAGAACAATCTAAATTCAAACTTTTGTAATTGTTTGGAAGAAGAAAGAATAATCTGGATCCCCATTGCATTCAGTATCGACTACTAAAGATTTGCATTTTGTAGATATCCCGATTTTACATTTTTTAATTGTTCGAGTTTTTCCTCACTCGATATTTGTCTTTGTATGTTTACATTTGATTACTAACTGAGTTCCTTCCATTATTCTACATTCATTATTCGAAATTTCGATTTGATATCTACCTGAGTTCTATACAAACTCGACACTACGAAATTACCTGCTAACAAATATCAGAGTCCCTCTAAAAATCCAATACTATAAAGTATTTCTATTTTATTAAATAAAGGTTGTTGATAATTCTAATTTGTCGTTTATATTTTATTAATTTTGTTTGTTTTATAACCGTGGTTATCCGCACATTCACCCAGCCGTCTCGAGACAGCATATTTTTTACAGGAGACTCGGCTGGGCTCGACTAATTTCCTTTACATAACGAATATTAAAAACAGGATAAATAACTAACAAATACCCAACCACCATAAGATCCCAACATTTTCCATTTCCTTTTTTAAAAAAACACGAATTTAAACCCGGTTTGTATTAGATTAAAACACGGTATTATTGCAATTCTAAATTAATGTCCTTGAAACCCTTATTAATTGCGCCTCGCAAATAAAAATTGTACAAAACTGCAATTAAACAACATAGCAACATTAAAACAAATAATTTGATCATTGAAGTATTTAATTGATATTTTAAGATAAATAATTTATTTTAAGGTTTATCAAGATTTATGGAAAAACCTGGCTAGAAGAAATGGGGAATTAATATTTATTATTTATTATCAAAACTTAATTAAGGAGATATAAAACTGTCATCAAGTCAATCTGTAATGTCCAATTTATTCAATTAATTATTCATTCAGTCTAGCAAAAATAAATTTATCAGCCTCAATTATTTATGGCCATAAAACTAAACACTTAAATGTGCTTTAATAATTTAAAATCGAAAAGTTATAAAAATGTTTTTTAATTAATATTTGGTTTAAAATTCCTATGGAAATTATTCCAGACTATCAAAGTAGGTCTACAGAAGATAATTTGTCCCCAAGCCTGGATCCCAAATTTGTCAAAAAGACAAATGGACAGAATGTGATTCTGGAACTTTGCCACCAGAGGATTTATCAAAAAGGTATTGCTGTTTTTGTCAGTTGCAAATTACGTCGCAAAGGTTGAAAGGTGTTAATCACATATTTAGACAAGATGAAAAAACAGTTCTAATATGAAAAAATTGTCCAAGAAACGTTTCTTCTTTTCCTCCAATTTTCCTTCAAAGAAACTCAATATTTTAATTGGAAAAATCTCAAATTCTGATTTAATAGAATACTTCAAAGAGAAAGGTCAAGATAAATTAAAGACTCAATGAAACTTTAAATGAAAATGAATTCTAATTTATAGAAACTAATTGCTCTGACCACAAATTGATATATTTATTTCCATTTGGTTATGTAAAGAACCGAGAAGGCTCAAAAGAAATTGTATGTTTAGAAGTCAATGAAAGAGATTTTAAATCCCAAGCATTATAATTTAAAATAAATATATCTACGTCAATTGTTTAAACCAATAGTTAAATGTAAACCTTTATAAAGCAATTATTATTATTATTATTATTATTATTATTATTATTATTATTATTATTATTATTATTATTATTATTATTATTATTATTATTATTATTATTATTATTATTATTATTAACATTTTCTTAACTCCAACATTTCTTCGAACATTTAAAACCGACATAAATAAATTAACTTTTCCAAACACCATTCATCACGACTGAAACTCCCAACACAATTAAATTTATTTATTTATTTAATTATTAATTAAATTATTAATTATATATTATTAGTCAACAATATTGTAAACCACATATCATAATTAAAAGTTAATTTTTTAAAAATCAAAGTAGATGTTTTCATTAATAAAATTTCTCTTTTAATGCAATATTTATTTTGATTTCTTCATGATGAAATTTTACCCACTTTTAACATGATTTGTCCCAACTAACATTTTAACTTTACATTTACCATTGGTAAATATAATGTATTTAGTAATTGTACCACAGATTTGACTGTATGCCATTAATAATATGAATGTATATTTTTGGCAATGTACAGCTTTTTCTACTTATAGCATATTGAATTTGGAAATGAAGTATCTGTGTGGTACAAATTGTGTTAAACTCAGCCAAATATTCTTTACAAATAAAGATGTAGACAATCAAAACTGGTCTGTGTTGCTACAGAAAGATAGATTATGTATATGTCAAAATAAAATTTACCTAACTATTAATAGTAGAAAAATCAAACAGTCAACTGAAGAACGTTATAAAAATTGGTTAATATCAAAATTTAAAATCGTCTGTTATTAGCCTATTATTATTATCCATAACAATTTATACATTCAACCAAATTTACGTAATATTTGGAATATGTTTTTGTTATTGTAGGAAAATAAACTTGGCGACATTTGTTTTTCGTTGAGATACGTCCCAACTAATGGGAAACTAACGGTTGTCGTTTTGGAGGCGAAGAACCTTAAGAAAATGGATGTTGGAGGATTATCTGGTAAGATCTAGAAATTCTATTAATATAAATATATTTGAAATTAATTAATTAATTATTTTAAATATATAATAATAATAGTTTTTGAATCAACATGGGAACGATTTAATTACAAAGCGCGACTGAAACACACATTCCACGATATATTTCGACAGTATTCTTGTGATTATCAGAAGAGATAGTAATAACTATAGTTATTTTAAATTTAATAAACAAATTAAAAAATTTTATTATTTAGTTATTTAATTAAATTTTTCAATTAATGTAAATAATTTATATATTTTTAAATTAAACTGCGTTTTTAAAATGATATTTTATTCATTCGCACCTTAATTTGTATTTTACTAATCACTCACTAAACTTTTTTTAAAAAGAAATATTTAGCTAAATAAATTGATCATTCAATTCATTTGAAAATGACACCAATAATTCACGAACCCTCAATTTATTATTCAAATTATTTAAAAGCATTAAAAACACAAGCTATAATGGCATTCTGCACATTTATTTTCGGATCAGATGATCTTTTATTTATTTTATTTATTTTACTAAACATCTTTTATTATGCTCACTAATACTAGTCAGTTCTTTCGGTTGAATATGTTCTAGAACTTGAGTACAGAAATGGCGAGAAGCCTTTTCAATGTATGTCACATTACATCCATTACATGAAAATTCATAAACGAACATAATCCAACCGGAGTTTTAAACTTATTAATAAGCACAATGCGTACTTTACACGAATCAGACACAATTTTATAATTTATATTGTATGACTGTTTGCTAATCTTTATTTATAATCTATAAAACCTTCCGAGTAGAGCAATACCAACACAAATTTAGGCTCATCAATTTTACACACACTATTAATTTTATTTACCTCGCCGTTAAAATTTACCTAAATTCTTCAAATTACACCTAGACATTCTTAAATGTAGATCTTTAGGATTCTTAATAAATTTATCAGCCTTCTCTTTTATCATTATTAATAAACATTATTTTGAATACCCATTCTTTATACAACAAATCAGCTAATTAATCAACACTTCTGACTGAATTTGTAAAGTAGAAGATAAATAAATAAATAACATGATTGATAAATTATTTATTTATTATAAGAACTTTTTTTCCAATTTCACCACTGATTATTTTTTCCATTGAATTTATTAAAAAGAGTGCTTGAAGACTACAAATCAGTAATATATCGATGTTTTTTGATACTCGTGAGTTTTCGGCATTGCCTTGTTCAAGTGAATTTTCTTAAAAAAGGTAGTGCCGAAAATTCGTGAGTATCAACAAACATCGATATATTACTGATTTATAGTCTTCAAGCTCTCTTTTTAATGAATTATTCCTTTCACCATATTTATTTTATATTCGAATTCAGTATCAGTTAGTTTTCTATAAATTTCTGTTTCATAATGACTATCTTTGCGTTGGATTAATTAGTCCTAAAACACGATCAATGATTTACTCTCAATTTAAACCTTGAATATGTTTTATGGAAATTATTTATATAATGTAAAAATGGCTCTGCATGCTTCTGATTTTTGAATATAAGAAAAATGACATCAACATATCTTTTAGATTCCTTCTTCAAACATTGTTGACCGGAGGGACTTAACAATATTAGTGAGCACAATAAAAGATGTATTAGTAAAATAGGCATATCTGATTTTAAAATATTATTGAAAATGTTTATTAATTATTTAGAACATGTGATATGTGAAGCGTTGCTGATAAGATCATCTGATCCGAAAATGAATGTGCAGAATGCCATTATAGCTTGTGTTTTAAATGCTTTTAAATAATTTGGATAATAAATTGAGCGCACGTTAATTATTTGTGTCATTTTCAAATGAATTGAATGATGAAGTTAAATAATTCTTTTTAAAAAAGCTTTTTTAGTGATTGATTGATAAAATTAAAATGCTTGTAGGAACATAGTAATAATCAGAAAAATATATTTACTGGATTCCTCATCTTTGTACAAAGTGTATCTGGTATTTGGGAATTTTTTGAATGGCATTGGATTTCATTGAATACGACTCTCCTGATTTCGGGTTGTTTAGATATTCAATTGCGATGGTGCAGGCTTCATCATCCGAGAGGAGTTGTTGATTTAAACTTAATGTATCCATTGACTGCATGTTCCAAGTAGGAGTACCAGCAGCAGCTTTACGAGATTTATCATTTGCCAATTTGAGATATATGTGAAGCGTTTCGTTGATCGACAAATTGTTCCAATTACAGAGTTTTGAAGGTATTTTTTATTGATTATTGAGATGTTTGAAAGAAAGAGTATATATTTGAATATTAAAACAATGTATTTTAATTTAATAATGTATTTGCAATTTAATTTGAGTCAGAGGCACTACAATCCGAATGAATAAAATATCATTTTAGAAACGTAGTTTAATTTAAAAATATATAAATTATTTACATTTAATTGAAAAATTTAACTTAGTAATTTTAGTAATTTAATTTTGTAGTTTGTTTATTAAATCTATAATAGATATAGTTTTTACTATCCGATCTGATAATGACAAGAATACTGTCGAGATATATTGTGAAACGTGTTATAACCAAATAATATTACCACTCGCATGCAATTCTACATTTATTCTACACCACTCATCGCTGGCATCCCTCATTCGCCAGAATGTCATGCAAATAATTATCGCGAGGGTGAATCCATTAGTTGATCTCTTTTTAAATCTTGTGTGTGACTTTTGTGTGATTGTATTCATGAAAATGTTTTAGGCCCCATGATTTGAGTTTAACTTTTCCTCATGTTTATTAAAGTTTTCCGGGTTGTTAAATAATTTATTCCCACAACGTTTAATTTTCGTGACTAAGTGATGTATGTAACGAGTTCAATAATTCATTTAAATTGAATATTTATCTCTTTCGTCTAGTTGACTTTATCATTTCCTCGATTAAACTTTGGTTCAGTTTTCGTTTTCGCCTTCAATGTCGGATTTATTTTATTGTTAGTGTGGTGTTCCATTTTAAGATAACGCATCTTGGTTTCATTACTCTATAGCTTCGATTTTGTGTTTATTTACCGTGCGTTTCCGAAAGCAACTCAGTTCCAAGTTTGCCCAACAGTTACACATAAATTCCAAGCAAAACATTTTACTAACAAACATTTATAACAACAAATATGGAGAAAATGACATAGCTATAAAAATAAAGGGATGTACTCAGCCGGGTACAGTGGGCAGATTAGGAGTGGTCTTTCATTGATTTCACAAGACATTTTTGTCTATTCTGAATAACATCGGTAATGTCATAGCTTGTACTGTATTAAGGCAAAGTTTTCCTCCATACAGGTTCCTCACAATTATATTGTCTAACTCATTTCGCAGGTTCCACTTAATTAGAAAGTGGTATATCATTCTCGCCGTTTCGGACGGAATACTCAAGATCAAGATAACGAGGTATTATCTCGAGAATACATGGTACATCTCTTGGAAGAGTTGAAGAGGTAACGTCATCATCATCATCATTTTCTTCTTCTTCATTCACAACAGCAAGATCTGGTGGAACCAAGAGAACATCGTACTCTTCATTATCATTATCATTAGCATAAGCTATTATCGATTCGAGAGCTTCCTCTAGTCCTAAATAGTTATTTTGACTTGTAAAGATGCGACGGGATGCCATTGTAGAAACTTTAGGGATGCTACAAAATATAAATAATTTTAGTACAGATCTGCTCATTGTACTCACTTGAGTACAGTGCAATAAAATGCAGTCTACTGCATTGTAATCTAAACAGATTGTAAAAATAATAACACCACATGTTTTACTATAGTCTAATTGTATATTGCAATAACGAAATAGTCAAAATATTTATATATCTTACTTACTATATATATATATATATATATATATATATATATATATATATATATATATATATATATATATATATATATATATATATATACATCTTACCTGTATATATGTGATTGCAAGCCGAAAACAAACTGACATTAATCATTGCGCTGTCGCCATCTTGAATTTTTCGTAGACTACTAGTGCCATCTATTGTTGAAATGGGTCACTACTTCCAGGATAATAATTATAGAGAAACATGAAATCACACCTTTAACAAGTGTACCCATGTGAGTACAGTTGGAGGTAATGGGTTAAAGAAATTAATTCGTTCACGAAAAGTTGTTCGTAAATCAAAATTTCCGAAAATGAATTTTCGTTAAGCGAATGGATTGGTGCAACGCTAAATAATATTAGCGTTTAGATCAAAGTCAGAATTAAATAAGAATCGTCTCCAACATAATTGTTTCACAGTTGCTAATTAACTTTTGAAATTTAAACTAGAGCATACAAGACATCTAGTTCAGAATTGCATTAAATACATTTGCACAGCATATATTACAATATATACATTTCATAGCAAATTGTACCTTTTTGTTTTTATCAGGTAATCATTTTTTAATTCCTATATTAAATAAAATTTATCTAATTAGTATTAATCTTATTTTAAACAATTAAATGATAATTTAGGCCTTTTGCTGCGAATAATATATTTAATACAAATGAAAAAATTTTCAACTATACGACAGTCTGTCAATTTCTGAAGAAAAAGAAATTGACAAGGGATATATTATAGTCGAAAATTTTATTCGCAACAAAACGCTTGAATTATCATTTAATTGTTTAAAATTTAATTAATGCTACTACCAAGAAATGATCACTTTATACCAGTGGTTCTCAAACTTTTTTGATCACGACCCAAATTTTTGACATTTCATGCCAAAAATTTTATTGCGACCCACATGACAAAGATTAATTTTAAAATAAATGTTTATTTAATGAGAATAACTCTATTTAACTCTAGTTATTCTAGTCATCGCGACCCACCAAAAATTCTTTCGCGACCCATAGTTTGAGAAACACTGCTTTATACTATTAATCTTATTATTTATATAATACCATCAAATTGAGATTCTGTGAATCTCAACATTTTAAATATTAAAAGATTATTGTTACAAAAAAATACGTTGTTGATTTGATGTGATCAAAGACTTCGGAAGCGAGTATAATATTTGCGCATTCATAAATTATGTAAAGTCAGAAAAAAAGGCAGATGAACCGATCAAAATTGCATTTAAAAGGATTTGGGAAATAAAAGCATTTTTTTATTATTTAGTAACTTATGGTAATTCGTTAAGGATGAAATCATTTGGCTATGAATATATTTTGGGAAATAAAAAAGGTTGCTGTTATCTTTGGCGGCAGCTTTTGAGATAGTTGATGATATAGTGGGAAAGTAAATTAGTTGCAATCTGATTGGTCAGCATCCAAATAGCGTATTTATCATGCCTCGGCAGGTGATAACATTTAGAGCAATAATAATAGATGTGAGTAAATATTATGAGGATAAATAATTAACATTGACTGACTATAATTCTTTAAAAAAAATCATTTGGCGTCAATTAAAAACTGAAAATTTAATAATTCTTACTGACATGTTAAATAAAATATTTTGTAAAAGATTAGTTCTAGTTAAAATCATGCTTGATAATTTCATATCTTTCAAGTCTTTGGCATCATTGGACTAAGGGAGAAATGAAAAATAAATGTTACTTACCAATCTATGAATTTCTCCTTTGGAAATAGAATTTTTCACAGAATCCATAGATGTGTAAAACCAAATACGGAAATAAAAAAACGTGTAATTGTCGAATCAGTATATGGCCTAAATCGACCTCATCAAGGAACAATATTCTGAATTTTAATTCTAGTTTTAAATGGAAAAATAAAAATTCAGACTATTGATGACCATAAAATAATATTACAATATCAAACCAGAAAATAAAATAGTCAAATGAAAAGTGATCTATAGGTAGCGTAGATGTAATCATTTACAGACCACTATACCCATAGGCCTAGATCAATCAAACACACAACATACACACCTACAAGGGCATTCTATAGGATCAGGTGATACACACAGACACAACTTTGAAACATGCACACCTACAAACTCAAACCAGACCATACCTGATCCTATATAGAATTCCTATAGAATTCCCGAGACCTGATTGATCTAGGCCTATGGGTAGAGTACATAACTAATATACGTCAAGGATATTCATATTTCATTAAAATTTTCAAAAAAATTGTTGAATTTTAGTAGGATTTAACTTTGACTCTGACTCCGCGTGGTACTTAAACTAAAATTAAAACTTTTCATCATTTTAACGATTGATTCTTCTGAGTAGTAACAAATATTTTTTTCTTTCAGTTTCAAACTAAAACTCAATTTTTATAACACAAAAAAATTCTCGATAATTTAAGATAATTCTAACCAAATTTACTGAGACGATCTTTAAAACTTTTAGTAAGTCCTACTTTCTCGGAATCTTCCTATTGCCAGCAATTATCTAAACTAAATATAATTAATTCTTACCTCCTGACAACAATCTGACTAGTTGCAATTGCTCCTGTCGAATTCAGCGATTTTATTTTCTAACCAGATGATTTATGATGTTAATAAAATTTTAATTAATTGTTTAATTAGTTCGTATTTATATAATACTGTTTCCTGGGAACCCCCATTGATTTTTAATTATTATTTTCATCTTTAACTTTTCATTTGTTACCCACTTATACCCTTCATCAAAAATATCGATTTTCGATTTTTAAACTTTTTTAATTAATTTTTGCACTTAATTAATTTTGATATTCTATTTTTCAATTTTTATTAATTCAACACTTGTATTTTTCATTAATCATTTATTTAAAATTTATTTTTCACTAATTTATATAATGTGAAATAGTTGTTTAAGTATGGCGAATAAATGTTTTGCATTGCGGCTTTTGCTCTATTGGTTCAAAAAGTTTATATTTTACTTATTTCAAAATTTTCTTAAATATTTCTTTTAATCAATCTATAATTAAATATTTATTGATATAATATTTTTATTGGTTAATTCAAACGATTAATACATAATTTAACATGTCACATTGATTATTTACACGATATTGCAAAATTAATTCAATTATTGTTTTTCACTTGATGAATTCATCTAGATCCTTACGTCAAAATTTCATTAATGATGAATGGAAAACGAATAAAAAAGAAGAAAACAACAATTAAAAAATGTACTTTAAATCCATACTACAATGAATCGTTTTCCTTTGAGGTGCCGTTCGAGCAAATACAGGTTATTATCATTGTTATTATTATTATTATTATTATTATTATTATTATTATTATTATTATTATTATTATTATTATTATTTTCAATTTGAAAAGAATTATGTAATAATCGAAAGTTTTCTATTTAATATATACTTTGCAGCAAAAGGCTTACCTTATCATTTATTTGTTTAACCAATTGCGCTGGCAATTAATTATCACGCATACGTAGCAAATCCGTCCAAAGCAATTCACAACGAGATGGCATGTTATTTTAACTTATGTAAATAAGTTTAGCGCTACACCAGAAACCGTTGCTTTACGTTTCCTATAATATAAGAAAAAATCAATAATCTTATATTATAGAAACATACATACTTTGGTTTCACGCTGATGTTCTCATTGATAGTGCAATAAGATACGCCTTACGCTATCAAAATCTAAACATGGTAAAAAATTAGATAGTGAACACAAATACAACACGTACTAAAAACACATATAAACTTTCGATATATAGAAATGCTCCAATGAGATACGTTTCTATATTAACTTTATTTTAGACAATTTTTAGAGAAAAAGAAGATGGCTGGAAATTTTTTTAAATGTATTTTTGAAGAAATTGACGAATTATTTTATTCATATTCTATGATTTTTCCCGAAATGTTTTAGAAAAATACATATTTTTGGTGATTAATATATTTATTTAATTATAAATAAAAATTATATTTGACTTACATTATATCGAAATAATTCCAAAATAATTATAAAATAAATTTCATAAAATTCCTAAAAAACCTGAAAATTAATTAAAAATAATTTATAATACAAATGTTGATTAAAAGTAATATTTAAGAACTTGAATAATGATCTCATATCTGTATGGATCAAAATTCAAGCCTTAAAATTTACTTAAAATTAAAAATCTTACCTGAAAGTCATTTCTAAAATGGCTAAAATAAATTTCCAGAAAAATGGTTTCTGGTGTATACAATATAACTTGCTGATAGAACTAGCAACTTAGCAAAAATTACACGATGTGTTATGCATATCACGTCATTCCAGCGCAAATGGTTAGTATTTAATTTATACTGCTACCAAGAAACCATCATTTTATATTAATTTTTTTTTATTTTTTTAAATTTACAAATTGTTTGTCAAAATTATAAAATAATAATATAATATTATAGAAATGCGTAAATATAATTATTAAAAATTGTTTAAATTGAAAAAATAATTTATTGATTAATTAAATTAATAAAATTTGTGTAATGTGTTTATTAAATCTATAATATATCTGGTTTGTTTTATCCTATCTGATGATAACAAAAAATGTCAAAATATATCGTAAACAGATCTTTCAGTGGTACCTTCTTATAATCATAATTATTATTATTATCATAGTATTTCTTAGAAAAGAAATCAAAGGTGAAAATTGAAAAAAGTTCTTATAATTATTATTATTAGAAAATAATAAGCTTTATCTGCGAGACCTTATCTCATTATTTACTTTTTAATATAATTTAATTATTATTATAACTTTTTTACTTTTTATTTATTATTTTACATGTTATGATAATTTTGAATATAATTTTAGAGGATTAATCTAATCGTCACTGTTGTTGATTATGACAGAATCGGAACATCGGAACCGATTGGAAGGGTCGTATTAGGTTGTAATGCTTCAGGGACTGCTCTTCGGCAATGGTCTGACATGCTTGCTAATCCTAGACGACCAATTGCGCAATGGCAAACTTTGCAAGAAATGCCAGAAAAATAACTTTTCCTATTTTTCCTATTCGATGGTGATAAAAATTTAAATCTAGTCATTCGTTATGTGATTTCTTATTTTTAGACGACAATTTTAATATTTTCATCGTTTAATGTAATTTTTTCTTAACTCTAAGGCTAGTTTTATTGTTAGCAGTCTGTATCAATGGAATGTGCAAAATCTGTTTGATAACATTGATTTTGGAAAATAATCACTTTATTCTAAGGATTTGAGGTTTTTAATTTTAATGTTTTAACAAAAATATAATTCGAAAAAAAATAAAGTTCTTAAATAATATATAGACTGAATTCTTAAATTAATCAATATAGAATGTGACATTATTAAAACAAAATTTATATTTTCTTGTTTTTCGACATATAATCGGTATCAATGAAAATAATAAATCAAATATTCAAAAATATTTTAAAATATTTTAATTTTTAATATTTGTTCAATAGTTTGATAAATATTAAAATAAATTTGTTAAAATAAATAGTGTCATAAAATAAATAGTGTAGAAATTTATTTCTTCCTCTTTTTCTTCTTTTTATTATTATTGTTATTACTATTATTATTATTATTATTATTATTATTATTATTATTATTATTATTATTATTATTATTATTATTATTATTATTACTATTATTATTATTATTATTATTATTGAATAAATAGTTAAACATACATGGCAATGATTTAATTATAAGATAACGCCAATCAAACATTTTTTTCACGATTAATTTCGACAGTTTTCCTGTCATCATCAGGTGGGATATAATACTTATTAAATAAAGGATTTTAAACAAATTAAATTATATATAAAAAATTTTTTATTTTATAAAAATATTATTTTTTAAAAACTTTAACATTTAAAATTTAATTTAATAATTTAAAAATTAAAAATTTTTTATCAATTATTTAATTTAACACAACAATCAATACATACAATACACAAAAGCTTATTTAAAAACACTCAACACACAAGTATTTACAGCATTCTGCACATTAATTTTCGGATTCAATGATTTTATCAACAACGCCTCACAAATCACACGTTCCCAATAATTATCGAAGTTTTTTAATAAAATTTTAAAATCAGACATACCTATTTTAATCTTACAGCCCTTATTGTGCTCACCAATATGGGTCAAAGACTTCGGTCTACAATGTTCTCGAGCTCGAATACAGAGATGACGGGAAGTCTCTCCAATGTATGTGGCATTACACCCATTACATGTAAACTGATAAACGAGATCGGAACACAATTCAACCGGAGTCTTTGACTTATTAATAAACATATTGCGTACTTTCCATGAAGTTGACACTATCCTATAGTTTAAATTCCCTAACTGCTTTCTTATCTTCACTTTATAATCCTTAAAACCTTCTGAGTACGGCAATACTAACACAAATTTAGGCTCATCATCCTTGCTCACACTATTTAATTTATTTAACTCATCAGACTCACACACCTCAACAAAATCACACACAGATTTTAACTCATCAGACTCACACACCTCAACAAGATCACACGCAAATTTTCTCAAACATGGATCCTTAGGATTTTTAATAAATTTGTCAACAGTCTCTTTCACCATAATTACTAAAAAGGATTTTGAATAACCATTCTTCATCAACAGTTCAACCAATACGTCAACACTCTTTACCGAATTTTTAAAAGTAGAAGACAAAGACCATGCACGATAAATCAACCCCTTCACCATATTTCTTTTATACTTGAATTCACAAAAACTTTCGGAAGAAGTATAGAGACCAGTATCAGTTGGTTTTCTATAAATCTCTGTCTCATAGTGTTTCTCTTTACGTTGTAATTAACAAATCCAAGAAAGCAAGCGATGATTTTTTCTCCGTTTCACATGTGAATACAATGTTTTTATGTAGACTGTTCATATAATGCAAAAACGGGTCAACATGCCTCTGATTTTCAAATATAAGAAATATATCATCCACATACCGTTTATAAACAGTGGGTTTCATACCTTGGAAAGATGCAATTTTCTTTTCTAAGCTTGTTAAAAAAATTGAAGCCATCGTTGGTGCTAAAGGAGAACCCATAGCAACCCCATCTATTTGTTGATACCATTCATTATTGAAAAGAAAATTGATTTTTGAAGTTGCAAATACAAGAAGTTCACGAAATGCTGTTCTATCCAAAATATGATGTTCAGAAATATTTTCATTCCATAACAAGCAACATAATTCAATTGTTTCAACCAATGGTACATTAGTAAACAGACTACAAACATCAAACGAAACCATAATTTCATCCATACTTTGTCTATCATATTGTGCAATGCAGGAAACAAATTCAAAACTATCTTTACATTCAAATTCTGATCGTATCAATGGTTTCAATAATCCATCCAAAAATTTGGCTATTTTATACTGGGCAGTGCCAATCATGGATAAAACAGGTCTCATAGGCACGCCATCTTTATGGATTTTTGGAAGCCCATACATTTTTGCTGGTTGTGATCCCATTGGGCGAATGGACTTAAACAACTCTTCATCAATTTGCTTATTTTTAATTAATTTATTCAGTATTTCTTTCAACAAATTCTCATCCTTAAGAGGAGGATGTATTCCATTTTTTCGAGAAATCTCTATTTTCACAAACTGGGGAGCGTTCAAAACATCATTAAGCTTATTTACATATATATCATGGTCGAGAATTACCAATCCATTTCCTTTGTCAAACTTGCATATATTGATGTCTTTTTTAGCTAAATTTTTTAATACAGTAAAATCTTTAATATTCTGCTTTTTATTTTTATCAATATACTCCATCGTACTCGAACTCAACACACTCTTCACATAATTAGTATTAATATCCTTCATCGATCTAAGTATATGAAAGTATAAACTTTCAATCTTCGCACATAATTTTGTTTCATCAATTCTTTTCTTAATGAATGATTGGGACCAAATTTCAAAATACGCTCCTCATCTTCAGACAAAACAACTTTACTCATGTTTATTAATGTATTCTCTACACTAAATTTAGAGATCCCAAATAATTTTCTCAAATTTTTTAATTTATTGATATGAGCATTCTCTTTTGATTTTAACTGAGAAATTGAATTCTTAATACACCATTCAACACATACCTGCAAACAAAACTCATTGGTTATTTGATTTAAAGTACATCCAATATTTAATAGTTTTTTATCCAAAGATATTCTCCTTATCTTCTCTGATTCCAACATTCTTCTTAACGTTCTTTTATGTATTATTTGCACATCTTTACTTGAGAGACAATCACTAAGTTTCATTTTAAAAATGAACGAAGGAATCATTTTTTCTTCTAGACAAGTCTCAAGAAAACAAATGTCTAGTTCTTTTCTTCTAAGTGCATTAAAAGTCTTCAATAATCTTTTGAATACTGGAACAGCAGAAACATGATTTTTGAATAAATAGTTAAACATACATGGCAATGATTTAATTATAAGATAACGCCAATCAAACATTTTTTTTNTATTATTACTATTATTATTATTATATTCCTTAATAGAAATTGTTTTTTTCAATTGAACATAAAAATTCTTAAGAAACTTTTTTTTCAGATGAAATAATTTAAATTATGAAAAAAGCCTCAGTGCAAGTCTCGTGTCTTGGTCAATTTACCCCAAATTTCCATAGATATGTTTAGTTTATTTAATATTATAAATGGTCCCAAATAAATTAAAAACTTCAAATAATAGCCTCTAAGTTTCATTATTAAAACAATATGGTTTTTTGAAGACATTTAGCTTCTAAAACTTTTGAAAGCAGTTAAGGTGCTCGATTAGGCTTAGGAATCAAGTTTCAGTTGCTTAGTTATTTTTAATTTAAACTAAATTTCATGTCACTGCTGAAATTTTAATTTAACATAATTCTCAAACAATTGTAAAATCTCTATTGGGATAGGAAGATCAAGAAAATGTTATAAAAATTCCACTTTCTAAAAACACAATAGGTAAACGAGTATCAAGTTTGTGTAAGGATTTTGAATAACGGTTAGGAGAATATATTGCGATCATTCAAATATTTGCATTGCAACTAATGAATCAACAGACATTAGTGGAAAGGTTCAACCTTCACAATTCATAAGGTCTGTGCGAAATAGAAATGTGGTAAGTCAAGTTTTTTGTTATAAAGAACTATTAGAAATGACAATTGTCTGAGATGTTTTTGATACTGTTAACGGTTATATCAAAGATCATCACTTCTTGTGGAAATCTTTTAATAGCATTTATATGGATGGTGCACCTCGAATGATAGTACGATTCGTGATCTGATGATTAATGAATTATTTTACAAAATTATTAATATTTAACCCTTTCAGCCCTTGAATTTTTAACTTGAAAATATTTTGTTTGGAAAACGTTTATTCACACACATCAAACGTCAAAACTGTCTAAAATTGCTCATGGGTGTTTGTTTAAAATACTTTGTTGGAATAACATCTAGTGATTAAGAGCAAAATTATGGACAGTTACAGTAAGTAGAGACCTATATTCGCTATGGTGACAAATGCCAAGGGCAGAGCTGAAAGGGTTAAAATAAAAAGCAGATTCATAACTCTCTTAACTTTTCCAAGCTGGATTTTTGATTTTGTGAATTTACTCATAATTGCTAAGAATAGTTTATTAATTGATATAAGGCTGTTTCTATAAAATTTTGTAAATATAATAGTAATGATGAAAAAAATTATAATTAATAACTCCGAAAATTTATTAGTTATAAAATTGCGATGTCGATATCTGAATTCGATCTGAAGTGATAATGATTTTGCTGCGATACCCGTGCTGGAAGAAAGGTTTCTTCTGAATTGTTATTGGAAATTTTATTGGTGAGCTTCATCTCTTCTTATATTCGTGTTTCTTTTTATTTCAAATATATTATGGAAATATCTATTAAGTGGAGACACTACATATAAATTAATATTTTGCTTCTTCATTTTTTTTGTTCATAATGTCCTATTAGTCTTTTATAGTTGGAGATATGATCTTAAGTGTTATGAAATAATTATGATAAATTATCCCGCTAGGCTCGAAAAATTTTTAAAAAAACTTTAAGACTTATTTTTGTATTTCGGAAATCTTATGAAAATCATAAACTCACAATAATTCTTACAACTCGTCAATCCGAAAATCATTTTAATTAATTTTAATTTAATTTACTGTTATTGAATGTAATTATAATTACCGTTTTTGTCGGAATTCTTTTTTCCAATGAAATTTATATTCAATATTTCACAATCATTCAAAACAAAATATTATTAATTTATTTATTTTATATTTAAAATTATTCTATTTATAAAATTTTAATGTTTTTAATAAATTGTGTAAATATTTAACTATATTTCTATAAATTTTCACATTTCTATATTTTATATTTAATCTTTATTTTTTAACTCGTAATTGATTTTTGAATTTAAATGTAAAAACTTTAAATCTCATCTGAAAAATGTCATAACAAATTTTAATTGTGCTTACATCGATTTGGCAAGACAAATTCGAAAAATTTGATTGAAATTTTTAAATGATAAACAATTTTTAATATTTACATTAATAAATAAACAAAATTTTATAATTAATAAAAGTTCTTTGTTGAAAAACATTTTTTTCCATTGTCACTTGAGTTGATTACACTGTGGGCATTTCCTATTAAATTTTCTCCTGTTATCAACTCCAGCTGTTGTGGAAAGAAAATTGAATATTAATAGCTTGAACTGTTCAATTCAGTACAGGATTTCCCAAATCAGCTTTAGATATCAGTCAGTTGATGTCTTACCCGAGGTTTATACAATATAAACAATTATATATGAAATCTAATTGTCCCATAATCCCATATTGCCATTTTCTGTCCTAATATTTGTATACAACTAATATAATATCCAAAAGTTGCTTTATTTGGGCTCCTTAATAGTTTCATAGGAAAAATAATTATTTCAAACTTCATATATATCTTATTAAAAACAATATGATTTATTGTTAATATAATAATAACAATTATTTAATTTTCAAATAACAATAGTTGTTTAATTTATTGGGTTCGCCCTTGCATGTTTCACAATCATTTTTTCCTCAAAATTTCTCTGTTGCTTATTTGGGAAACATTTTAAAAATAATGTACAAACCCATAAGTGCACACACAGGAAATCTGATTGGACGCATACCATAAGAGGAAATGAGTAGATGGATAATTCCCTTCCACACCACTACCCCCACCCCTGGAGAAATTTTTTTTAAACTCGGAATTTTAAAACGAACATAAAATTATATAGTCTATATATAGAAAAAATGCATAGTTTCCATGGAAAATGAGCTCCAAAGTCTCAAACTTCAACATTAAATGCCATAATTTAACATCATTCATATATTATCAAACATAGGAAATCTTATATTATAGAAATAAAATCATATTCTTCAACACATGGTGGGACAATGAACAAAAGCTTTAATAAAATACTTGGAAAAATATTTTAAAAATATGAAAGTACTTTAAAGTGAAGGTCACACCACTTGACTTAGAAAAAATTTTGAAAAATAAAAGTGCCTGGATAAATTTGAAAATTTTAAGGTCACAATACTTAGAAATTTTTTATATAAAAATACTTGGAAAAAATCAACAAATTGCTAGAAAAAATTACTAGAAAAAATCACAGGGAATATTTAAAAAATATTTCCAAATCACAAAATCCCCAAAATAAATTTCCCAAACCCGTTTGACCCTTTGGGCCATAATAAATTTTGCAAAAATAATTTGGGCCACATTGTGATTATAAACATTATACGTTGAAGCATGTTTTTAAAAATAATGCCGTTTTAAATTATAATCTTTAAAAACAAATACGGTATCTCTACAAATTAAACAAAGCGCCTTATTTTTCGATTCGATAAAAAAATATAGTTCGGTCCAGTTTTTATTGAATAATCTTCTTTATTCAGCAAATTTTTATTTTTTACTTCTTGAAGATGCCTATGCTAAATTTTGAACAAAATAATTTACTTAAATATCTGTAAGAAAAAAATGTTTGTAGGAATTGTAGCTGTAAATAGAAATACTTACTTTCTGTCTTCCAAATTATATGTTACTAATTTTACATGAAATGAATCAACACGTTCGTGCGTATTAGCGTAATAATGTTAGAATAATGCACACGCCGTGTACGTACGAAATTAAACTTATCGCGCAGTCGCATTTTGCATTTTAGTCCTAATTCCAGAAGAAAAACAATCTAGTTGAAGCCTGTTTGTGTATTATTATACAATAATAGTATTTTTATTTATTTCCTGTTATTGGAGTATTTAATTTCCAGGAAAGTAAATATTATTAAAACAAACGTAAAATTCCCATCCATATTCAGTATATGGAACATTTAAATATGATGAAATATACTGATACATATATTTTGTAAAATTTTCGGAATTTTATGTGAAAAATATTACTTTTTTAATTTTACTTTGGGCCAAAAAGGAAAGTATTTTGGGCCGCGTGTTGGACACCTCTTAGCTTAGACGTTTTACGTCATTTACAAACCTTTTAATTGATCCTGGCGTAAAATGCAAAACTCCGCATTATGTAATTCGGCGATTCTCAATTCTTTCTCTGTGTATTTTATATTGCTTTTATTCATCCTCTTGTTCTTCGCAATTTTCACAGAATTCATTTCCCAGACACGAACTCTTAATAATCTTTTCCAACATGAATACGTTTTTGGAATCAAGCAGTTCTTACTTTGCACTACCCTTTTCAGTTCATTTGTCTTGACGACATTGTTATTTAATCTACTCATTTTATGTTTTCATCTTTTGTAATAATTGCTTTTTCAGATATAAAAAATGTTACACCATCCACCATTTGTTAAAGCTTTCTGTTCCTTTAATATAATAATCCTTTTATTTTAATAGCCTATTTTAATAGCCTATCTACAGAGTTATTTTCAGTGGGTATATAACGCAACGGACTAACTTCTGTTATTTATTTAATGGTTCTCTTATCCTGCTTCGCTCTAAGGAGTGGCATTTTGACTGTTAATGTAACAAAATATTGATAAGTTAATCAAAATTTATACTTTTTTTGTTTAAAGTCACAATGCAATTTACATTTCTTATATATTGTTACCTTCAGAAAGAAACATAAGTATTGTACACTACTTTTTTATTCTTTGTAAATTTTGTAATAACAATAATAAAAATTAAAACAGTAGGTAGTTAGTTGCTCTCTGAAACACTCCCTCTAGGAAAAAAATCTGTTTTAGTAATTTTGTTTTGCTCACGATTATGTAATTGATTTTTTCTGACTTTAGTTAAGGGGTCTCGATTGAACCTGAGAATTTCAATAAAAAATCCGATACTCGCTAAAAAAGCTTGGATTTTTTGACTACATTGA
>CAUHTR010001259.1:0-83796 GCA_959609185.1 Schmidtea polychroa
TATTATTCGACTAAATGAATACATATTCGATATTGTGAAATGACATGGAAATTTTTCAAATATTTCAATTATGTTAAACTGGTATTATATTTGCAAAAGAAATCCCAAAAAAATAAAAATTTCATTGAAAAATGAATTCAATTATAAATTTTATGATTAAAACATTTCATTTCAGTAGAATTTATAATTTATTAAAAATTTGGATTTTGTTTATCATTTAAAACAAACAGTAAATTGTTTTAATTCATTGAAATTTTTGTTTTTAGAAATTATTCAATTTGTTTATCTTTCAATAGGAAGCTATGTGGGTAGATGACAAGTAATTAATTTACCAAAAATCCAATTCATAATATACTTAAAACAACAATTCAAAATTGACAATAAACATTTATGAAGAAAAATACTTTCGAAAAGAATGTCAAGAAATGAAAATTGAAAGCAGCTTTATCTTCAATAGTGAAATGCTATTCAAATCATCTGAGAATTTTTTGTTTTAATTCATTGTTTATAATTTTCTTAAATTATTATTTAAATATAATTAAAAGTAAAAATTTGTTTTTTTGTTTAATTGAGCTGGCTGGAATATATTGATTGTTAAATGCTGCAAATTTGTTTTAATCCTTTAGTCGCCTCTGTAAAAATATTATATAACGTTCATGCGAGGCTTTATTTTTTAATAAAACTTTTAATAAAACAACTGTGAAATATAGTGCAAATATTGATGACGCCAAGACGTTGAAGGGGTTTATAATTAATTTAACAATTGTTTTATTTAAAAACAAAAAGAAGACATATAAGATTGAATATATTGTAAACTAAAGAAATCGTATAATATAAACAAATTAATTCTTGAATTAAAATGAAAAATTATTCGGAGAGTTTTATTTTCTTTGTACAACTAAGATGAGTAAATATGAGTAAAAAATGTTGGTGAATGAAAACACATAAACACGCGCCATATAATATAAAATTAGCATGATGCAACTGAACAAGGAACATTTAAAATAATTATTAACAAATAAATAAAAATAAAAGCATAATAAATGTATCAACGCAGTCAACATTATCTTTCAAAGAAAAGAAATCGTATGTTTTTGTTATTTAAATTAAAAATTTTTCCTTCTTTTCATAGAATTTCTCTTACAGACCAAAGAAAATTATTTCCGGTAATAAAAGTAAAATGTTTTCTATTACCTCGGCAATTGCCCATAGTACTGAAAGGAAAGTAATGTCAAAATAAAAAATTGAATCATTATTACAAAGAAGAATTGCATATGAAGGAAATGATTAAGATCAAAGCTTTCCAGAACAAAATAGTAATTTGGAAAAGGAAAGTTAGCCCAGGGTGTTGGGAAATGTTTCTTTTAATTAGTATAGAAGATCAAGCGGTTCTAGAAGTAATTCTTCTAATTGTTAAACATTAACAACTCTGGAAAACAATCTAAGTTATTACTTTTCATATATAAACATTGAACAATACGATTGTATTCGCAACCCCTTCATCAACCTTTCACCTTATGATGTCGATTTTTAGAGGAACTGACCACTATATCTAGTCATCTACAATTTGCTTGATTCCTTTCAATTTCAACACAAATATTCTTTTTTAAATTTTAAGGTGCGCTTCAAAGTTTTAATTATTCTTCAAGTATGTTCTGAGTTATAAAAAAAAGTTTGAGAGAAATTGGCATATTAAGAGCTGTTCATCAGTCACCAAAAAGACACCATCTGTAGTTGCCCTCGTTTCTTCGATTTCATTATTTTTTGAACATTAAATCCAATTGAGATCCAAGTTATAGATAACACTTATTCGGCAAAAGAACACCTGTAAACCAAGTCGTTCGTGAGTTCAACAAAAATAAAATAATCAAGAAATTTCGTCAAATAACTTTTATGATTCCTAAATCTTCAGGGAGAATCTTCTTTTAAAAATTTATCTGATTGAAACATGTAGGGGCCTGAAACTTAATTAGGATAAATACAGTCATCGAGTTTTCTTTTAATTATAAGATTGCATATATAAACAAAGAAGAATTATTAACTTTTCATAACTTATTAATTATTAAAAATGTATAACAAAAATTAAAACAAAGGAAATTTTTTTTGGTAGGTTTTATCCCTTTATCTCATTTAAAGTAAAGTTAACCGAAAAGGAAGACCTACCTCTTCATGCATAATAAAGATTAACATTTTGAGTGCCAACGTGATTTTTTGATAATTACCTAAAAATGCCACATTGCTAGTAGAAAAAAAATAATTTTTGGCTTGGAACTTAAAATCCTGGTTAGTGTATCAAGGAGAGTGATTGGTTCCCTTGGCACACAAAGGGTTAATGTCACTTTCTTTAATATTGCCCTTTTTTGGTACATGTAATCCTCAAAAGAACAGAATTCAAAAAAGTATAGCAAAAATACAGATACAGGTACATATCAGTATCAGAAGTTTGAAAGTATGTTTGTAAACATTCTAATAAATACAAAAATTATAAAAAGATTTGTTTTGCTTAACTTGTGGTTTATGCTAAATACATTTTCTTTACTAAAGGTAGAAACGGTTTCTTCTGTATGTTGGTTTCTGACAAGACATTGCTAAATATGATCATAGCCAACCTTTTGCAAATAGCACGTCTTATCTTTTAAAAGGATCTTTTAACAGGATGCAGATAATGTATTATTGCTCAAATTTTTATAGAGTAATATTTTATACTTAGTTTAATGATCCCTACCTCTGCTCAATATAACTTATTCAATACACAAGTTTTATTATGATATCACCCAGAAGTTATGATATCGTAAATTTAAGGATATCTAAAATATTAAAATAAAAATATTTATTAAAACAAACAAATATGAAAGGGAATGTTATTATTGATCACTGAATGCAAAACACAGAAGACACATGAAAATTGAGAGCAGAAATATGGGAAAATTAATAGAAATATTTAAGTAATTATAAAAGAAAAAAGTTTGAAATTTGTTAACGGAAAAACGATATTTGATGGAGAAAAATTATTGAAGTAGAAATTGTAGTGACAAAGGAATTGGTTGGAATTGAAATTGAATTTTCATATATTAATTGTGAATCGAAAGAGATGGAACATTAAAATCAAAGTAAATGAAAGTAATTCATCTTACTCCATTGAGATAAAACATACTCAATTTCAATTTACTATAAACAGAAATATTTATACACTGCTCGATGCATGCACACATACTTATTAACAGCATGTAGTCAAAATCATAGGACAACTCCCAAATACATATGGTTTAATCTATATGCACATAAAGGACAAATGAGAACAACCTTTTGCCTTAATTGAGCATCAGTGTATTTTTATTACAATCACAAAGTTTTCACTTACGTATGATGCACAAATTATCTGCTTATAGCAGATTCAATATGAAAATTGTGTTACTAAATCAGAATGTGTAGTTGAATAATCACAAATCCTAGTTTTCACATGTGCTATTCCTCGCAAGTGTGTAAATTAGTTAATTGTTTTTTATATTCGTAATAAATAAAGCGAAAATTAGATTATAATTGTGCTGATCAATGAAACTTAATATATTTATGGAACCTCGTTGTTATTTAATCGCATTTGGAGTCAGTTTAATAGTCTTTGAGATTCCAATTCACTAATAACTCAACAAAATTCTTCAGTAAAAGATCATACATATTGATTATGTTTATTATACGAAATTTTTACATGGAACAAAATACACGTACCTGAGGGGTTTAAAAGAATTTAAAAGTAAGCAATATAAATAAGGCTTCAAGGATTCTGGAAATTTCAATATTTCTTAGGATTCAACTCTTCTGCAACGTAATATGGTAACTTTAGAAAGGTGCAAAGATTTTATTTTAATTTTAAACATTGAGAAATCTAATATAAATTAATATGAAAAAATATCTTAAATCCCTTTAGACAGTGATTATATGATAATATCTCTGTGAAATATTTCTAATTAAATTATAATTAATTTCTGCTTTTTTACTAATGGATTCAATAATTACACAAAATATTTATATCAGGTAAGGCTTATTTTATTAAATTTTAGTATTTCATTTTTTAAAGTTTAATGAAGTGTAATTAAAATTTTATATTTCTCAGACGTTTCACGTTGAGAAATTAAATTCTTTAAAATTTTTACTATTTATTCATGAAGAAGATTAAATGAAAAATATTTTAGTAATAATTTTAAATTGAATTTAATGCTTAAAAAGTACATTGAATTAACTTTATAATGAACGGATTATTATTATTATTATTATTATTATTATTATTATTATTATTATTATTATTATTATTATTATTATTATTATTATTATTATTATTATTATTATTATTTTATTATTATTATTATTATTATTATTATTATTATTATTATTATTATTATTATTATTATTATTATTATTATTATTATTATTATTATTATTATTATTATTATTATTATTATTATTATTATTATTATTATTATTATTATTATTATTATTATTATCATTATTACTATGCCATACCATGGTTAATATTTGAAACTTCAATTAGTTTCTTCATACTTCTATCTTTATCCATAGAATAAATGTGGTTAGGCATGTGTCTGTTATCTTTGATTGAGTTTTTTGTTACAAACTGCAGCTTTTTGCAAGAATTTTTTAGGAATCTTTCATCGGGATAAACAATAAATGGAGACGCCTTATAACTTAACCAGAAACCTCTGTTTTCTTTTATCATAAATGGATTGAATTGATATTTCACTATAAGTTTACTTGTAATCGACGTAAAAACATGACTTTGCCTTGTTAGTTTACAACCTCTCCAGGACTTTCCTGAATTGTCTGATAATTGAAGAAATGAAGTCTTACAATCGAGTTTCATGCCAAGAATGATGACTATGATATTTTGCGTGATTTTGTTTTCTGAAAAAGGATGTCGGAATAAGTCAATGATTAATTGGCAGATTATGGTTTTATTTTCTAAATAAATGTCGACAGTTTGATCTGGATTTGGTGAAACAACAAGCCCGTTCTGAGATGAAGTTTCAAAAGTTTGACAAACGTTGAGAATCGTCTTTTTATTGATGCATTCATATACAATTTGATAGTAATCACTTACAGCATGTAACGAAAATGAGGAATTTCCTTGAGTGCATTTTGACAAAATAGTTGGTTCAACAATAAATTGACAAAATGACTTCCTATTGCAAGCATCATAATTCGTAAAATCCATGTGGTAACAATCGTCCTCGGAATGATGACACTTACTTACGCGACTTTTACCGTAAAACGCGTGCTTTATTAGGATAAGAGAATGATTTGAACATTGTAAATTGAGAGTTGTAGATTTCGAATATGTGCACATAGCTTTAATACGGAGGTCATTTTGACAAATAACTTAATAAAAAATAATAATAATAATAATAATAATAATAATAATAATAATAATAATAATAATAATAATAATAATAATAATAATAATAATAGTAATAATAATAATAATAATAATGATAATAATAATAATAATAATAATAATAATAATAATAATAATAATAATAATAATAATAATGAATCTTATTTAATCATTAAACTTAAAACTTAAGTTATTTGATATACTTAGTTAAATAATTGCCATTCAGTTTAAACAATAAAACGATTGTTTAAATAATAGCTGGAAATTGAAATCATAGTCTGTTTTACTTTTACCTAGTTTTCAAAAGATCTTTAGTAAGGGTCCCAACCTCAAAACCCAATCACATTAAAATTGTTTTTCACAATCTTTTATTCATCTTACTTTGTTTGTTACATTCAAATCTTGTAATTGAATTTTAACTCGAGATCAGTATATAGTCGAATTAAAAGTTTTCATACTTATATTTTTTCTGGTATATAAGTATTCTTTCAAAACTTTTCATTGAATGGTGAATTGGATTTTCAAATTATTATTCAAAACAGGTTTTGGTGGATTTGTTTGAACATTCGGCAAGAATCTATTTGATAGATTGACACGGTGCAAATTATAAGCTTCAACACAATTACGCCAAACTTCGAATGACTGACCTTTATATGGGAATATGTCTAGCACACGTAAAGGTGTTTTTCTGGGTTTTTCATTATCAAGAATCCTTAAAGAAAGCATTACAAAATAATAAATAATCGAAAATACATCTGTTCATTTCAAAGGGTTAAAATTCTATATTTTTTCTTCAATATTCTGAAATTGAAATAATTGTTAATTTTAATTTTTATAGTTTTGGAAACATTAATAAATTTGCCGACCTAGCAAACATTTTCTTTCAATAAATTTCCTCTTTAGTTGACATCTTTGCCATTTGTTTTCTGTTTTGAAAGTCAAAATGTAAATAGTAAAATATTTCTATATATTAATATTGTCGCGCTTGAATAATTTTTAGATTCGCATCACGGACAATCGATTGTTTTTTCCCATAATTTTGACTATTACCAATTTTTAAAAATTGAAATATTAATTATAGGCTTAAAGTTTAAAATACTCAATCTTACTACGATAATAAATAATAATAATTAATGTGGTTTTATTAAAATTTCTGAAGATTTTTTAATTTTTTTAAATAAAAGTTAATAAATTTAAAATTAATAAATTCATTAAAATGCAAAAAATATTTCTGATTTTTGCGGAGAAATATTCAAACAAAATTTACCGAAATTAGTTATCCAAAGAGCCAAAGCAATCGAAATAATGAAAAACAATCCAACCGAGTAAATCATTGAATAAAGAAATATTTAAATAATTATAAAAACATACACCTAATTATTGCAGTTTAACAATTCCATTTATCATTGAATACTGCACATGAAAAAAAATGAAAAAAGCATGACAATGATCAAAGAAATCTCTTGAGAATAGTTTTATTTTTATTTTCATTGGTCAAAATTATTTTTCAACCCAATTATTTGATGATATTAATCTTTGAGAAATATTTAGGCAATTTATATTTATAGTTTATTTATTTATTTTATCCAATAAACTTTCTTCATTATTCTTAATATAGGATTTAATGTATAGTGAAATAATATTTTACATTATTTTTAAAAATTTACTTGGATTTTTAATTTTTTTATTATTACTAAATTATATAGAAAATATAATATGTACAAAAATATTAGCTTTTAAAAAGTTATTTTATCATAAAAATTTTAAATCTGTTTTCTGTTACGCAAATTTTAGATGATTAATACTATACCCAGATGTTCCTTTAACTTTTATTTTATGACTTTATCCGTTTTATACATTACATTAACTTATAAACAACCAAATATATATATGCGATCTACAAGATTCACAATAACTATATTTGTTGAAAACTATTGAATAATTATCAGTAGATTATTTTAACTATTGTAATGAATCTTAGACAGTATAACTTCTAATGGGGTACACTCCGTAAGCGGGACATTTTATAAAAAAGGTGTTTTATCATATGAAGTGTCTTTTATCCTTGAGGGGCAACTTATTTTTTGGTTAGTTATTAATTGATTTAATTTTCTTTTATTAGTATTTTAAATTATCTATTATAAAAATAGCTACCAGCCTTAAAAACTAACAAAAATAAGTCATATCTTGTGAACGAAAAATGGCTTTATTCAATTTTCTCTAAAATTAATAATAATTATTTTAATTCAGTTTGTCATTTGTTTCTCTGCATTAAAATAATATTAATAGTATTAATAAAAACCTTAGTTTAAATATTGTCTTGTATAAATATATTTTGGCGTTTATGATTTCAAATTTCCCGCTGTCTTTAATATTTCTAATAATTATTATCACATTTAATTTTTGATACCCATCAGATGTTTAAAAAAAATTTCCATACATATTTCACTTGAGAAAGGCAGTGCCGAAAATTTGTGAGTATCAACAAACATCGACATATTACTGATTTATAGTCTTCAAACTCTCTTTTTAATAAATAAATATATATATATATATATATATATATATATATATATATATATATATATATATATATATATATATATATATATATATATATATATATATATATATATATATATATATATATATATATATATATATATATATATATATATAATATATAATATATATATATATATATTTCAATTATAAAGTCTATTGACAATTTATCAGTAGTTTATTTATGATATATTTAAAGTTTTTTGTTGTTTGTTTCCTACTTTATTTCTTTTATAGTAAGTAGATGAAATAGTAGCAACTTTTGTTTTCAAACTTATTTAAAATAATAACATTTACATAGTAATATTTTTAAGTAACTCATTTTTCAACATCTAAATAATCTTTTTATAAATTTTATAAAAATATTTTAAGAATTAATTATTAAATGATAAACAATAACTTTGATGTTTAACTTGGATAACCTAATTTTTTAGTTCTTTTACAATGACACTTTTATATATAACAAAGTTGAAACCACGAGCGTAGCCAGGTAGTGATACTAGTCGTTTCATAAAAATACTTTTATTTTAATTATTATTATAAAATAATTTATTACAATAATACACTATCTACTGACATCTAAGAGTAACAAACTATAACTTAACAAACGTAACTTTATAATAGTAATTATTATTAATACAATCCCATAAAACTTTATAGAAAAGACATTATACATATAAAATTCCAAATCCTTTATTACCTTATGTCTGTCATCTTTCGACACCAAAACATTTCAAAATTTAGAAATTTTGTACTGGGTGTTAATGGATCCCTAAATATGTTATTCTTTAATTTTCATTTATATTATTCTAACTTTCAGTTTTAATGTCATGAACAATTAGGATTAACTTTGTAATATAAATTTTTAATTAAACTTTTAATGTAGTTTTCAAAGATTTTAATTTTTTAAAAATTATTTAATTAAAATTTGTAAAAAATAAAATGATTAAAAATTAATTTAGGGACATTAAGATTAGTTTTTGGAAAATAATAACAATTGGTAAATTACTTATTTTAATAGAAAAATAAAAGTACAAAATTTTTGTTTTATAAAACATTTAATTTTCTATCATAATAATAATTTTTTGATTAAAATTAATGGAATTAACGATTTTAAGAAACTTTATCGTGAAATCCAATCATGATTTTTTTGGATGGTCCAAAAATATAGAAAATTTTATGATATTTTTAATTTTATAATTACCAAATAAATCGTGAGATTATGGGTGCGCCAGACTGGGTACAAGGGTTGTACGGAAAATAGTTTAGTGAAGAAATACAAATTGTCCATTCTTTATTACATTCATGATGGTTTTAAACTACTGCTTATTACAGTGGTTCTCAACCCGTGTTCCGCGATTACGCTTCCAGTGTTTCGCGAAACAAATGACATTATATCTTTAAATTTGCATTTAAGATACTTTTCATCTAAAACTTCAATTAAATTTTTTATATTAATTGAGAACCACTGGCTTATTAATTAAATAGGTAAAACTTGTAAGTATAGTATATACTTATGCAATTAAGTAAATACAAAAATACGCCATGGTATCATGGATGGCAGGGCCGGCCCAATGAATTCTAGCATCCTGGGCAAGGATTTAAATTGCGCCCTTTTTTTGTAAGTAACTTGGTAGTTATTAATAAAACCTAATGTGTAAAAATAAATATCAACGTTTTGCCTTTTAAAAGGAAGATTAATTAACTAAGGTTACGGCAACTTTTATCTGGAACCCTTATGCGGCCCTGCCTGAGGTAATTCTTTGACTTTTTTTCTCAAAAAACTGAATTGTATTTGGAACGAGAAGTTCTGAACTATTATAAAAATTTAAAAATTATATTTTACCACTCTAAATTTAACAGCAAGATTGCTTATTTTTCTTACTACACCAAACACCACTGAGATACGTTCTCTATAGTGGTGGTTTGCGTGTAGAGTGATTGCTCACTCACCAATTTACTGATGAATGTTGTACTGATGTTGATGATAAATTGTTGTTGAGCAAAGTTGTCAGTAATTTGTTTTACGTATGTTTTACATCATGAAATTTATTTTAGCCATTTTAGAAATGGTTTTCAGGTAAGATATTAAATTTAAAGTAAATTTTAAGACTTGAATTTTGATCCATATGGATATGAGATCATTATTCAAGTTCTTAAATATTACTTTTAATCAACAATATAATTATAAATTATTTTTAATTAATTTTCAGGCTTTTTTTAGGAATTTTATGTCTTTTATTAAAGTATTTTGAAATTATTTCGAAAAAATGTGAGTCCGATATATTTTTAATTATAATTAATTAAATAAATAAATCAATCAATGTATTTTTTTTAAAATATTTTGGGAAAAATCGCTGATTAGAATAATTTTTTTAATTTTTGTAATTTTTTTTCTGAGCTCAATAAGAGGGGATTCTTTAAGGAAATCAAATCTGGAGTAAAAAGATTTTGAACCAAATTCATCTGCTCTTGATATTTTCATTAAAAATATAATTTAAAAAATTTTCAACGATCTTTTTTTTCTAAAAATTGTCTAAAATAGAATTATTATAGAAACGTATCTCATCGTTACAATTTTACGAATCAAAAGTTTGTATGTGTTTTTTATTATGTGTTGTGCTTGTGTGCATTTTTTAATTTTCCTTCCACTTTTCAGATTTCTATAATATAAGATGTATCTCATTGAGCTATAAATGAGAACATCAACGTGAAATCAAAGTAAGTATGTATGTTTCTATAATGTAAGATTATTGATTTTTTTGTTATATTATAGGAAATGCATCTCAGTGGTGTTTGGTGTATAGGAATCGTATAAGAGTGTTTAAAATTTTTTATCCAATTGTCATCTCTTGCAGACATTTTCAACACACAAACAACTTTGTATGTAGCATATAATAAATTTATTGATTTATTTTACACCATAAACCACCCAGATACAAATTATATAGCGGTGGTTAGTTAGGTGACTCACCAATTTAATGAATTTCATTTTTCATTAGAAATGGCTTTCAGGTAAGTAAATTTTAAGACTTGGATTCTGATCCATATAAATATGAGATCATTATTCAATTTCTTAAATATTACTTTTAGCCAACATTTGTATTATAAATTATTTTTAATTAACTTTCAGGATTTTAAGGAATTTTATGAAATTTATTTTATAATTAATTTGGAATTATTTTGATATAAATCAATCGCCAAAAATGTATTTTTCTAAAACGTTTCTAAAACAAATATCTGAAATTTTAATGAAACTTGTAAACTTGTAATGTAACTTAATTTTAACTCAAAAATAATTCTTGTCGTGATATTTCATCATTTTCATGACAATAATTTCTTAAAAAATACATATAATAACATTTTCAGCAATTATTTATTTTCTAAAAATTGTCTAAAATAAAGTTATTATAGAAACGTACTCTCAGTTTGCATGTGTTTTTTAGTATGTGTGCAGAATTTTAATTTTTCTACCACATTTTAGATTTCGATAGTGTAAGATGTATCTCATTGCAATATCAATGAGAACATCAGCGTGAAATCAATATATGTATGCTTCTATAATGTAGGTTATATTATAAGAAACGTATCTGAGTGTTTTCTTGTGTATATATGAAATAGTTAAATTTGTACAATTACTCCAACATGATTATCAAACTAAAAATATTGAATAAACATGACGTAATTGAGACAGAAAAATGTACACAACTCGAATTTCATTGGTGCGAATTAATTGGTGTGCGTGTGTGTGTTTACCTATTTTTTTATCAAAATACACACAAATTTTGTGCTGCCTGCAATTTACCAGTAGCATTAAAATGGGAAATCGATTCGTTCATTATTCATGTCTTTCAATTCGATAAACGGTTCTGGTAAGTTCGAAAATGAGATTTTGATTATACCGAAAACTATTTAATATCTTCAGTTCTATGTTGTCAATGTTCCGGATTAATTAACAAAGCCGAAGATGCCTGTCAAGCAATGGGAATGTTATTCCATAATAATTGTTTCTCTTGTTGTTATTGCTGTAAGTTAAATCAATTGGAATAAAGTCATTAAACATTTATTTGATAAATATTATCCAGTTTTGTAGACCATAACAGACACTTGATTAAGCCGGAAATGAATGAAATTTAATCCGTCGTGAGAAACACAACTAAATCAATGTTAATATATCTATATGGAAAGCATTTTAAATAACCTTCCAAAGTTTTTTCCAACCACCACATGCCAAGAGGGTCCGTATTTATTATCCAAACGACCTTTCACAAATCTCGCTACATCTTTTTCAATATTTAACTTTTCCACGGCTTCCAATGAAGTTTCGATTGTAAATTTTTCGGTTTCTTTATCCATGCACGAATTGCTTACAACTTGGGTCCAATGTGGCATTTTGATTTCAATAATATGAATCTGGATCCATTTTCGTTTATATACTTCAATTAACACCCCATGTTTGATGAATCAAATAATATTTGCTTAAAATTCAATTTATTTGATTTAGAAAGAATTCGTAAATAAAATATTTTGAGAAAATTTCATCTTGATTTTCAGATTGAAATTTAAATGATAATATTTTAAAATTACGACATTTTTGTCATTTATTTTTATTAATTAAAAATAATTTTTATATTATTTTTCTTGTTCATTATATATATTTGAAATTCGCATTGGTATCCTCATATTGGGGGGGGGGGAGTATCCACCAATAAAGGCGCGGACAATAGATGTACAGATAAATCTATATCCAAATGTGAATTAAGCATTTATAATTAGATTCTTAAAAAGGCGTAAAGTGATATATGGACTAGCTGGAGATATTTACTTTTTTATTTAGACTTTTATAGTCAGTGCCGTTTATTATCCGCGCCTTCATTGGGGTAAACCATTTGAAAGGGCTATTATTATAGTATTGTATTTTGAGTTAATTTATAAAATGAGTGGAGGGGGGTCACAGACCCATTTTTTAAATTTGTTTTGTAAATCTGTTACCCTTTAGTTAAAATATTATTTTTGAAAGAACTTTATAAACATAAAGTATTCTCAAAAAATAAAAATTATATGTTACGACATCATTATTATAAGAAAGCGGCAGGCTTTGTAATTACATTTTATAATGTACTTGATTTTTTTTTATTTAACTATTAAACAAAAACAGTATAAGGCATAAAAATCAATTGTTAACTATAATAAAAATGTGATTCGAAAATTTTTCATAAAATTCTATTATTTTCTAAAAATAAATTCGTTTACTTCTTTAAAACAAAAACAAAAAATTCAACTGTGCATTTCATAACATTGAATACATTTTGTCTAGAAATGACAAATTTCAATCACGGATCTAGCAATATTCACTCTACAACCAAATTCTCCAATTTGAAGCAAATTTTAAAGTCATTTCTCGTCTTATTTACACCTTTTCATGAGACATTAAAGTCCAATTGACAATCATTTTTGCATCCTTTCTCAGATTTTTCAATTTTCACTTTATTATTACTTTTTTCTGCTAATCGAAATCTTAAATGTGTATCCTCCATTGATTTTCTAATAATCCTTCCCTAAATAATAACTGCCAGAGGTTTTCTTTTCCATACTTCTAATAAGCTGATTTAAATGGCAACCAAATTGAGGTTTACAATTTCTATGCCATTTATATATTTTAAAAATATATCTAACTTTATTCTTTTTTGAATATTATTGTAACTTATATCGAAATACAACATCTTTTGTATTTCATCGTTATAAAACATGTAAGTTCTATTTGGACATTTATTTAGTCCTCTATGATTTGGGTACGTAAATCCCTCGGGGCAATAAATAAGATCTATTGACATTAAATAGGAGCCTTTGGTATATAAATAATACTACGCATAATAATACGCATATATATATCATTTAAATTTTATCTAGATAGACAGTTGAAAGGAAAAATCTTTTATAAGGATCATGGAAAACTTTTCTGTGAAGAAGATTATTTAGTAACAATTTATTTTCATTTTTGTGGTCAAAAAACTTTGTTTTCACTAGTATTGCGGTTTTCAACAAAGTGCAGATCGTTGCAAAATCTGCGGACATATGATAACCAACAAAGTGAATCAATTTAATTTATGTTTTGAATTTAATTTATGTTTTTTTGATAAAGATTCTTAAGGCCGATGGGAATTATTACCATGTCGATTGTTTTCGATGTGTAATATGCAATGAGTGTCTTGATGGAGCACCATTCACGTTAGATAAAGATGGCAGAATTCTCTGCATTAAAGACTATTATTTATCATATTCGTCAAATTGTGAGGCTTGCAATCAACCTATCATTCCTGAAAAGGTATGAATCTTTTCGGTAATAATCGAGCATTATTTAAAAATTTAGAATTCTCTATCTACTAAAAAAGTTGTCGTTCTAGAAAAAGAGTTTCATTTTGCGTGCTTTCAGTGTGAGGTTGCTATTATTACTATTATCATTATTAGTATTATTTTTATTATTTATATTATTGTTATTATTATTATCATTATTTTTATTATTTTTTCTATTATTATTATTATTATTATTATTATTATTATTATTATTATTATTATTATTATTATTATTATTATTATTATTATTATTATTATTATTATTATTATTATTATTATCATTATTATTATTATTATTATTATTATTATTATTATTATTATTATTATTATTATTATTATTATTATTATTATTATTATTATTATTATAATTCTTGATTTAATTAGGAATGCCAAATGAATTTGACTATAGAATCAGATTCATCATGTTATCCAAAATATGACAGCGTTGGAAACCTCCATCTCCACTGTAGGAAATGCTTTGTCAAATCACCTCACATTTCCAGAAGTCTCACATCTTCCTCCTCTTCTTCATCTCTTGCATCAACAAATCCCAAGAAATTTCAAAGTTCTACAAAAGTCACTTCAACATTCAGATAATGAGACGATAAATCTAATTTATACAATTCAATGAACTTCTTATTTATTCTTATTGAAATCTCCCAACAAAATATGTATTAAAAATAAAAATTGGATTTTTCAGAAATGTTACGAGTAACAATAAATAAATTCCGAGATTACCCAGGAGAACAATATTGTTTCAATATTTATGAACAGATTGAAATTGATATTAATAATAATTGTAACAAAATTTCCAAAAAATTATAATTTTGAAAAAAATAAAAATGAATATAAATTATGATTGATTTTAAACTAAAAGTTGTGAGACACTAAAATTATAAAAATATTTATAACTTTATCCGGTTAATATCTAACAGTATTTTTTTAAGTTTGAGTTTTATATTATACTTAATAGAATCAATTAATGAAATAAAAAAGCAAATATTTGATACTTCCTGCTAATGATAATCACATTGGAAGTACGTACCTAACTGTAAACTTTCGCAATGAGCGCCTCTTTTGTAATTTTTGAGTTCAGTCTTGTCGAAAAGACATTCCTATACAGTACGTTATTACATTCAGTATGTATGTTATTATTTGGCAATAATAATTATTGCAATGTGTTAAACTTGCTAAGGTTTAAATTATGTAAGGAGATATTATTCAGTCTATATGAACATTGAGATTATAGTTATTCAGTTTTCAGTGGTACAAGTCTAAATAAAATATTTCTTACATTAAATGCTGTGAAAAATGAAAACATAAATAGATAACTAGACCCATTTTAATATTTTCAATCCGGAATAGGAGCACGCTAGTAGTGTCAACAACGTTCGAATGTCCAAAACGTTTCAGTATGTATAGGTAAAATACGAAATAAAATAATTATAAGATCACAAACCAGAAATTACATAAAATGTTACAACTTGTTAAACTGAATTTTCAGAATTGGGATCAAAATAAAATAAAATTTTAAAGAGCATTAACAAAATGTTTCCAATTGCATTTATGAATAATTACTGTTTTTGTTTTATGTCCGAAAATATGTTTCTTTTTTTCTATTTGGTGCTCTTTTAATATTTTATCTAATGGCGATTTTTAAAATTTGTAAAGTTTTGTCTTTAATTTATGTTTACTTGATATTTTTATACATTTAAAATATACTACCTACAGTGTATGTACATTTACTTGTGAGCTAAAACAAATTCTGGAAGTTCTGGGTTCTAGCCCAACAGTTACAATGAGGAAACAGAACTATGTCATAGGAAAATGTTGATTTTTAAATTGGAAAGTAATGAAAAATTATTAATAATGGTATAAAAAACATTTAAGTAGATAAAACGATTATAACTATTGAAAACAAATTATTGAAAGAGGAAGATAGAATTATTACATATAATTCAAACATTTTTATTTTATCATTATCAATGGTGCAATTTAGTTTTGAGCACTGTTAATTAACCATAATTTGTAATTGTAGTTCTATCGATTCAAATCGGTGGTTCTTAACCTGGGGTCCATGGACCCCCAGGGGGTCCGCGAACGGGTTCCAAGTGGTTCGCGGCACTATTTACAAAAAATCGTAAACAATTTTTTCATGTTATCTTGATATTGTAACTAATTATAATAAGTAACATTTCTTTACTGCTTTGTAGCATCAAAATTCTAACATTTGAATTTTTATGTTAAAAAATTTAAGTCTCAGTAGGCACTTTTTTGAAGATATTTACACGTTGCTATGATACTATTCTGTTTTTGCATTGATTCGAAGTTTTTATTGTTGCTATAATAAAGTTAAATTTAGTTGAAGTTTTTTTCTTTTAACTTACGAGTGTTATTTAATTCTGTCAATTTCAGGGGTCCGTCGGTACCATTAATATATCTATGGGGTCCATAAGTTTGAAAAGGTTAACCACTGATTTAAATGAAGTGATTGTTGAATGAATTGTGATTTGATATTAAAGGCAATGCCGGGTCGATTTGAATGTTACCGATTTTTTCATTTCAAATAAAATATTTAATATGGAATAATAGAAAAAAATAAGAATATCAAAAATAAATAAATATAGGGTTGAAACAAAGAAGTACAGAACTAAGAACAAACCTGATTCAAATGCAGTTCCAAACAATTTGATTGATATCTGAATTTGATGACAATTTTGACAATTTATCTTGATTCTTGTGTCAAAATAGATATGATCAAATTTATTGTGGTAGATTCAATATAATTTTAATTTGTTTTTAAGTTTTTTGATAAAAATTTTATTTAATTTTCTTTATTTGTTCGTTCATATACCAAAAAGACTTAACGAAATCCAAAGAATAAAATTCTTCAAAAATTTGCTTTATCAGATGTGAAACGTTTGGAAATGAATTAGCAGTTAGAGATTAATCAGTGGACCTCTAAAATCCGTTTGAGTAAGCTCTTGTAGACAAACTCTCTAATGCCATCGTGTATTGGAACTTGGAGACTGTCAGATATGAGTGTCATCAAGCTACGCGAATATCTATTTTGGAACGGGTAGTTCAAAATTTTTTAAAATATTGCTGTATATGTATATTTTACTGGAAAGTAGATAATTTGTTGAGAATTATTTTTAATTAATTAATATTTTATACATAAACGCATTATATAAAAATTATATAATTTTTTAGCGATAATAAGACTTAAGTACTATAGTAAAAAAATTTCCATTAAACAAACGAAAGGCAACTAAATGTTTAGGAAGGAAAGAATATTTATTCAATTCTTTAAACACATACACAAATTATGCTTAATATTATAAAAAAATAAGAATGATCAAAATGGAAACAGATAAACATTATAAACAGCGAAAGATTTTCCAGTATAGCCACCTAAAGTCTCTAAAACTTAAGAAGAGGTTCAAAGTTGATAATCAAAATTGAAAGCATAAATTAAGGAATACATAAATACCAGCTTAGACACAAATATACATAGAGATTTTTGTTAAAAACAATAATTTGTATTCTGGTTATATAAATAAAACGTACCTTATACATATGTAAGATGTGGTAAGACATTCATTTTGTCACAATCTTTACTTACAGACGGCCTATAGATAACTATTGAAATACCACATTCAATGCTTCAAATAGTCATATCTTGAATAGAACAAATATCAAACATATATCAAACTAATTTCTAGAATATGTTGCATATAAGATTGGATATATATACAGGTAACCCTCGATTAACACGGTACTTGAATAACACGATTTCGCTTTAACACGGTTAAAATATTGCGGCACACCCTTGTCTAACACGATATTTTTTAGCACGGTTTTGATTATACACGGCTTCAAAATTGATGAAAACCCTTAATTAACACGGTTTCAAAATTCAAAACTTCACACTCAAATCATTAAGAGAAGGATTTGAGATGGCTAAAAAATTAGAAAACCATTTCCTTGACAATGATCCGTCAATGGACGTAGTCTGAAAATTCAACGCGAGATAGAAAAATGCTTAGCTCCTTACCGAGAAGTCGAGAAAGAACTTTAAAAAAAATCAAAAACAGGCTCTTCTCACTGATTTTATAACCATAATCCAGAAACCACAAGCGACTAATGAAGTGTCAGAACATTATTCAAGTGATGAAGAAGCACCAGTAAAAATGAATCAGCCACACATTACATATTTTTTCAGAGATTTTGAGAGTGATGATGAAGTTGAAAGTGATTATTATGGAATTTGTTAAATTATGCCATATTTTTATTTTGATATTTATGCAAAATGAATTAATTTATTTTACTATTCTTTGTTAAATTTTGATTTCAAGTCTATTTGTATTTCAATCTTCCTTTTTTTGTACTGGATGCATGAAAATAATAAAAACTATCAAAAACATAAATCATTTTTTAAATTTTTTGGAACCAAACCCCATGAATTGTATTAATTGTTAGTCTCGATTAACACGATTTTAATTAGCACGGAGTATTCTTGGAACCAAACTACCGTGTTAATCGAGGGTTACCTGTATATACATTAGTAATTAAAATTATTATAGCAATGTAGAGCAGGGATGCACAAAGTGCGGCCCTCGTGTATATTTATTTAATATATTTATTTAAATATTTATATAAAAAATTTTCAGAAATTGCAGCACTAAAAAATACATTTTCAGTTTTCACTAAAAAATTAGAAATGGCAGCACTTTTTTATTACACTAAAAATTATTCTGCTGGGTGATTTCAAAATAATCGATTCTCTCTTTATGTCAAAAACAACGATATTCATATATTTTCCTGCTGGGCGATTTCAATATATCGGTTTTTTGTTTGGTTATGTCAATAATTTTTTCGAAAATCTTGTGTTTTGCGATATTACAGATTTAATATAAATTCCATAAATTTAATAAAAATTGCACAGATTTAATAAAAATTGCACAGACTTAAAAAAAATGTTCTCTGTTATGAACATGAACAAGTCGAAGCAACGTAACCGCCTTTCAAATAATAATTTACATTCAATTCTACGTTTGGCAACAACAAACTTGACACCAAATATTTTAAAAATTGTTAATAAAAAACAATGTCATATTGCTCCAAAAAAAAATTAAATTAATTATTTCAACTAAATTAAAATGCATTTTTTGTATATAGAAACCGGGTTATAATTTAAAATTTTACAGATTAGGTGTTTTTTTCTAAATGTGGCCCTCATAGAATGTATTATTAGAAAATGTGGCACCCATACTGAAGTCTGTGCATCCCTGATTTAGAGTTTGACAACGAAGAAGATAACAAGCTAGATGATGACATCTAAAACTTACTTATGTGTTGGTCTTAGCATATATCCCAAAAACAGAAAAAGAATAAGAAAAGGGTGTAAGAATCAGCATTAAAAATACAACATTATGGAACAACTAGAACCCGTCCCTCGTTTCGTATTCTCTTTAATTGTAATTATGATGAAAATTGTTGACATTCAACAAAATATAGATTAAAAAGTATTATATTCGAAGAAATTGCATTTCGAAAATGCTTTAAATAAAAATAATCATTTTATTTATTACATTTGCACTTAGTTTGAATTAACAAATAATTGATGAATTGAAAATGTTAATTTTATAACGGTGCAAAATAGAACTAAATATTCTAATAGATTGAAAACTATCCTTTGGCAAATTTGTTTTATTAAATTATCATCTGAAACTGCGTTTAAGTTAATTATTTTTCAACTAAATTGAAATTAATTTCCAGATGGGTAAAGTTAAAAATGTAAAATAATGAAGAACTTTTTCATACATAATTTTAAATGAAAAATATAATTCCATTTGTACATCTCATAATAATAATAATAATAATAATAATAATAATAATAATAATAATAATAATAATAATAATAATAATAATAATAATAATAATAATAATAATAATAATAATAATAATAATAATAATAATAATAATAATAATAATAATAATAATAATAATAATAATAATAATAATAATAATAATAATAATAATAATAATAATAATAATAATAATAATAATAATAATAATAATAATTATGAAAGTTTTACTGAGAGTCAACCATTTTTTGTTGAATATTTTTAATCAGTATTAATTATTATCTATTTTTCGATGTTTAGAAGGCCTAAAGAAAGACCTTTACTTCTCGCAAATTTTATTTCAGTTTAAAGTTAATCATTAATAAATCTTTTTTTTAATTATGTCTTAACTATTGTTTCATTGTTGCATTTATTTTAATTATGAGATAAAAGCGCACCTATTTTAATTATTTAATCATATAGTCACTATGACAGAGTTATTCCGACATTGTTCTGTCATTATTCTGTCATTTGAATGCAATTATTGTTCTTTCTTAAAAGGGTTTTTAGCATTATTTTTCAAGTGTTGGCATGTGATCCATTTTGGGAAGTAAATAGTTTTTAAGCAACTTCTTCGATTGTATTTCGAGGTGTGATTCTTTATCCTTTTTCAATAGTCTTTTGCATTATTTAAGCCTTATATATTATTTAAATCTCTTAAATAAATATAATAGTTTAAGACAAAAAACAAGACAAAAAATGGAAATCATTTTTTTATTTTTAGTCACATATTAAAATTAAATTAAAAATGAAAGAAAAAAATATTTTTTAGAATTGTAATTATCGAAATATGAAAAATTTTAATTTTCTATTGTCAAATTCAATATCAAGTCTTTACAAAAAACTATTTTTTAACGGGACAGTATTAATAAGATTATTTCCTTAAAACATATTTAATATCTATTAAAAACAGAAGTCTAATCGATATCCATAGTGAAAAAACAAAAAATTCATTTACAAAATAATATGAAGTAAAACAAAACACAATAGAAAATTTCTTTTTATTGAATTTTATTCGAGAAAATTTTCTATTCATTTTTTTGTCTCTGCGACTGATCCACAATGGCATTGTGAATCAACGGTAAATGCAGTGATACAATTTATAAGAAATTTCTATCATTTTTTGTGTATTTATAATGACTAAGATTAGAATTTAAAGAATTCGTTTTTAATAAAAACAAATTAGTGAATATAATTTCTTATACTGTTCTCTCCTAGGCCAGCTGTAGGTCCTTTGGTGCCGATGCAAGATTTTTAATAGACTCTTTCTACAAATCTTGAAATTACTATTTATGGTGATTTAATTTACGAAGAATAAAAGAAACTTAACTGTTGAAATTCAAAAAATTACTTGTTTTTATCATACTAAATAACAGAAATAATGTTAACTGAATTGTGACATATCAAGTACACTTTTTGATTCACATCTTAAAAATATTAAAATTATTAGAAAACAGTAAGCAAAATTATTTTCCTTTTCACGCAGATAAATATTGATTAAATAAATCTTAGATACATTTTGAAAAGTGAATTGTTTAACTTTCATTATTAACAATGTTAAAATTGTGTAATATGGTTGAGAACAAATGGACATGTGAAATCCATTACAAGGACTACTTTCCTATACATTATCACTTATGGGTTTTTGAATACTGATAGAAGGATTTACATATTTACATTCGAGACCTTTCAAATGATACACTTGATTGGCGGTTTGACCTTATTTAACTTTTGGAAATTCAAATTTAAAAATTGATTAGTCATGTCGATGAGTAATCCTGATGAGTCATACCGATTAGTCATAAAAATTTTAAAAAATTCCTACTGTGGGGTAGGGGGTAAGAGTCATATGTCTTTGTTCCGCAAAATGATGAGTCATATGTCTTTGCTCCCGGCTTCTCATTGTAGTAGGGTAGAATGAGGAGCCAGGAACAAAGACATATGACTCATACCCCCTATCCCCACCTTGGGAGTTTTTTAATTTTTTATGACTCATCGGTATGACTCGTCAATGACTTATAAGCGTGACTCATTTAAAAATTATAAATTTTAAATTCAAATTTTAAAGTGTCTTTATGGGTATCATTCGAAAGGTATTTGGAAGGTAGATATGAGGGTCATACCCTCGAAAGTGTATGGTATGTCCTTAACCTTTAAAGAGTCAAAAACATTCGAATTTTTCAAACCTTATAATATATTTCCTATGCAATCCAGGATACAACATTTTAACTCACGAAAAGTGAGCATGCCATTACATACTATAATTCGAGTGGGTTCACGGACTGTTGATAAAAGGTATGTGTTCGACTTTGCATAGGTCCCTTCTTTCTACCTTCCAGATAATTCGAAACCCGTGAAATTTGCAGTCATGTTGTTTATCCCTCATACCATGATGAGGGTTAATAAGTACGCCAAAAATCCTTTACAGACACAATCATTATAAGAAATACCACAGGTCATTCACATTTATATCCAATCATAACATGGAATTAGCTGTTGGAGGTGTGTTTCAGCTTACTAACTTTGCCCAGGGCGTTCTTGCGCGTTCGTCTTTTCCAGGCTTATTATGCCTGGGTTGACTTTGGGTTCTTTGACCGAGTTCGTTTAGTGCGACACTTCTTATCATTTTTATCATTTCGGCAACGTTTCATCTCCGTTGTCTTTAAATTAGTCTTTGCTCAACAGAAGATTTTGGAATTTTTTTAAAGGTTATTTCTATTTAAAATTTTCATATCCCAAGACACCCTTGATGAAATTAAGTTATGCGTTTATTGTTGTATAAACATTGGATGAATTTATTAATGTTGTAATAAATTCAACAGAAGTAAAAATATTACGGTTAAAAGAAAAATGAAAGCAATCTATCAGATTACCTTAAAAATTGAAAGAAAATTGAAATATCATAAATATTTTAGAGTCTGAAAAAATGTTAAGCTTGAGAGAACTCCTATTTGAATTTTTTTTAATTGAAATCAGTAGGTACAAGAATAAGATTTTACCAACATTCTCAAGCCCACATCAGTCAAAAATGACTGACACTGCTTTACTGCTCCAGCACCAGCAATATTTAAAATTCATTAATAATTTAAGATTTGTCTAACAACGCATTTTTTGGATGGTCGGTTTGAGGTCGATTTATTTTATTGAGAATTTTTTTTAAAATAAACTTGTCATGTTATGTGGCTGACAACATCATGTCCAAAAAGGCCGTTTTCCGCGACACTGAAAGTGAATAATTATCATGATCTTATTTCATGAAGAATTTCAAAAAATTTGATAATAAATATGCCCAGTTAATAAATATAATTTCGTAATATATTTTGCAAGTTTCGTAAATTACTTTTACAACAGAAGGTGAAAAAACTCATTAAAATATCTGCTGAAAATTTAAATGGAAGGGTATTCAGGAATTAAAAATCTAAATATTCTTAATCTATTTTTTGTTAAATTTAATTATTACAAAACTCTTTTCATTCATATTTTGATTATAGTTCTCAGACAAATTGCTTTTCAGAAATATTGTTGAGTTTGACAACCTGAAATTACAAAATATATTTAAAAAACAACCATTAATTTAAAAATACTAAATTTGTAAATAGATAAAAAAATTTTAATTTAGTGAAGCTTTTAAAATACACCCAACTCTTTTTTTACACGGTCCACAAAAAAAGGAACAAATCTTTTTTTGCACGAAATATTCGGGTTTAACACTATTTCCAAAAAAAATTTTATGTTTTAATTTTGTTTTTATTGTTATTTTGACAAATATTTTTTTAGAAAATTTTACTTACATAAGGAAATTTTAATAAACTGGTAATGTTATTTTTTTTTAATTTTAAATTTTTTAGTTATTATTTTATTTTACTAAAGGAAATTTTAATAAACTGGTAATTTCTTGCCAAAATTATTATTTTTAAGAAGTTTTAATTACATAAGGAAATTTTAATAAACTGGTAATGTTATTTTTTTTAGATTTAAAAATTTTTTATTAAGTGTTTTTATTTTAATTTTAATAAGATGCCTAAACCAACGAAAAATAATCGGAAGCGACAAGCGATTTCTTTGGAAGCTAAAATAAAAATCTTAGACAGTCTTGAGAGAGGCGTAGGTCCCACGTCTGTTGGCAAAGATTTTAGTTTAAGTAAAGCGACTATCAGAACCATAAAAAAAGTGAGAATTCCATTCGACGATCAGTAATTTCTGGATCGAACATCAGTTCCAAAGCATCGTCATATAGCCGAAATATCATCTCGGAGAAAATGGAAAAAGTTTAGTGGTTTGGATAGTGTTAAAATTAGTAACTCTGTAATACAAAATGCAGTTGTGTGTTCTGAAATTGTAACGCTTTCACACGAAATTGGTGATGAGGGCTTTGAAAATATGCAAGTTGCGGATATAGAGGAGTTGATGCTTGAAAAACCTTTAGATGATGAGGACTTGATTGAAGCTATAACAGTTAATGGTATTAATGAGAACCACAGTGACGAAGACGAAGTTGAAGGTGAAATGCATCAACTAACTTCTGATTTAATTCGCGATGGCTTAAAATTTGGTACCAGTATGGAACAATTTTTTCTCACTCATGATCCTAACGTGGAACGTGCATTAAAATTCCAACGGAATTTACAGATTTGTATGGCTGGCTATCAAGAACTTTATAAGGAAGTTAAAAAGCAAAAACCCAGCAGCTTATAACATATTTTATCATAAGAAAACCAATATCAGATTTGGTAGACCTAAGTGAGTAAAGCAATTTTAGCCAGTCTATAATAAACGTGCACGCTTATTATAAAATAGTGATAATAAATAATAGTTGCTAAATAAGACTTATATTTCCAATTTGAATTTAATTTATATGTATTTATGAACTAAAATTTTATTTGTTTTTTACTTATGGACTAAAATTACTATTATTATCTATTTTTAATAAAAACATGTATGGATTATATTTTCTAAAACTTATATAATATGGTTTCAAGATTTACTATTTTTTTGCACGGTTTTTTAGAACAACTAATGGTTCCTTTTTCTATTTTACGCGGTTTTCTATAATTGTAGAACACATCCTCAATTTTACTATGGTCAACATGTCTTTTTTTACACGATTTTCGTTCGAACGTATCTACCGTGTAAAAAAAGAGTTGGGTGCAATTACTAAAATAAATCGTAACTGAATTCAAATTTATTATTTTATTTATATTCATTTGATAATATTTTATTATATATTTAATATAAGATTATTAAAAGTTTAGAAATTATTTTATAAAATAAATTAGTGAATTCATGAGTATATTTGATTTTAATATTCACTAAAAGCAAATTAAAATAATTTCTATTATTTCAATTAATTTCTTAAACTTTGTTTTACTTTTTGTTGACCTTCAATCTGTTTATAGAAACAGAATTATCTAACTTTTGACTCAATTCAAATGGCTGAACCTCCTGATTACGATATTAAAGATCCTAATTGTGATGTTAGAGTGAAAATAATATGTCTAGGAGATAGTGCAGTTGGTAAATCTAAGTAATTTTATTTTTTGAATTCTAGATTTTTATTTAATATTCATTTTAGATTAGTTGAACGATTTTTAATGGATGGATAGTGAGTTTAATTTTTTTGAAAATTTAAGCTTAATAAATAAATTTGTGATGGATTTTTTATCATTTTATTTTTTGTGAATTACTATTGCAATAATCCCATTTTATAGTCAACCGCAACAATTGTCAACTTACGCATTAACTCTTTTCAAATATCAGACAAATTTAGATGGGAAAAAATTAACAGTCGGTTAGTTTATTTTCGTTTTGTATTTTGTGAAAGTTATTTTATAATCGATTCATATTCTATTGTAAATTTTACTAATAATGGACATTTGATTATATATTATATCAATGTTAATTTAGAAATTTATTATCATGTCATTATTGTTTTTAATTATTAATATTAAAATTATAAGTAATATTTCTATGATTCAGCAGCTGGCTTGAAAATTGTGATAATGAGATCTTAAATTTTAACTTTTAGAAATGTTTTATCAGTTATTTAAGTATGCAAATTATAGTTTGAAATAATTTCTAAAATATGGCATTTGTACTGCTTGTTGTTTCTGAATTTTCTGCTTCATCCTTTCGTGAGGTATGAACTGGGGCTTGGGTAGCTCAAAGCATCATGAATTCACTCTAGTGGTTCAGAATAAAGGTTACCATTGATAGCTCGACCATCCGGAACAAGTTCCCAATGCACAGGTCCCTCGTAATTTAACCATACACACACCATTACTTTCTTATCAAAGCGACCTGGAGAAACAACTTGCTGAGTTTGCTGTCCGAAGTTAAAGCTGAAGTTACGGCTTACCTCCACTTTAAAATTACGAAAAAACCACAATTTTCGTCTCCTCCTGTAATAATCACTTCCTCTAAAATGGAGCCAAACTTAGAAGAAATTGTAGAAAATAACTCACAATTTCATTTTTCATCCTCTTCTGCAAAATAAATGGAATAAAGTCAACAAACAATCATTTAAAATTTGTTTTAACTAAATCACTTTTCTCGTCCGTCTTTAAGTTTAAGTCGCTTCTTGTGGCTCTTTAGTTAGGATGTACAGTCATATAAAAAGGAAGTAACCAGGCAACTGAATACATTCAGTTTTATTTACAAAATAACTAAATTAAAGTAATTATCATAAAATAAAAGTATTGCATTTGTGGCGAAAAAGAAAGTGAATACAAAATGATTGAACCACTTTAGCTACCTGATCACACTTTTTTTTAACTCTAGTTGGTCCGCTTGTACTTTTCTCAAAGTAAGCTAGTGACAAGAATTCTTCACAGCAGTTTCTAGTTTTTGGTGATCTCTCAGCGGTAGCATTATGTTGATTACAGACTCTGATTGGAAATTATGAGCCCTGTGCTTCTGCAGCCTCTACATTTGTGGTGAAGTGTGTGAGAACTTCATTGTAGATCCTCGTCTGTAAAAGTCGTTGTCAAGCCGAAGTTTGACTTCATTTGTTGGCACAAAAGTCAATGCTACTTAAACTTCACTTAAGTTTATCCTTCAAAATCAGTTTCAAATCAACATTGTTGATTTTTTTTATCAGACTTTCACTAAGATGGAAATAGTATCTTTTGAATTCTGCAACTTTTCAAAATCCACCGACTCTTTGGAATGCTAAATTGTGGAGTATCAGATGTATTATTTAAAAATTGACATACCAAATTCTCTCTGCAAAATTTAGTAGGTGTAAGGAGGGTAAAAGTTACCCTATTTTGGAATGTCAGGTATAGAGTTGGTAAAAACATGCTGTTTGCAATTTGTACAGTCAAAGCTAGCAATTTTTGTGGTAAAATGCATTTATCGTTTTGTGTTAAATTAAACGAGATACGATGAGTTGTCTTAGAATCTAAAATGAAAATAAAAGATAACATTTTAATATATCCAATGATAATTGGCTATAAAACAATAAATTGCTTTCAGACTTTTGGGATACTGCTGGTCAAGAGCGCTTCCAAAGTATGCATACGTCATATTATTATCAAGCACACGCTTGTATTCTCGTATTCGATGTGACTCGGAAAATCACTTACAAAAATCTAGACAATTGGTATAAAGAACTAAGAGAACATAGACCAGATATTCCTTGCATTTGTGTTGCGAATAAAATAGACGGTAAAAATAAATTAATTGTTTTTAAAAAGTTTCATAATTAATCTTTTTTCCATTTCAATTTCACATTATAATTGATTTATTGATATTGTTTTACAATATTTCACCATTCGATTTAATTTTTCACCTTACACTGTTTCTGTAACATAACATTAACCGGTAAATAATAATTATTAATAATGAGTATTTTGTATTTTTATGGTTAAATAATAATTAGAATATTCTAAAGAAATGTAAAAAATGAATTAGAGATACTTTTACATAGTCAAAAATTACAATTGTCTCAAAAGGCGTCAGTTGATGTTCGTTATGGTGGTGAAATGAAAGGTTATTTGAGTGACATTAGCGGGGCGCAGTATAAAGGTATGATATAGCTCAACCATACTCAACATGCGGTCAGCCAACCTTTTATGTGCAACCCTAAACACATTTTATTATCAAGGAGCATGATTTTAAAAAAATTTGGCATTCGAAATTTCGTTTCGACTTTATCTCACAGCTAGTGACACTGGAGAGAATCGTCATTATAGTCCACATCCGATCTGGTATAAGAGTGTTGCAATTGAACATGCTAGATTTTTAGCCATAGAAAACAAATACTTGATAGACAAGTACGGGTCAAATAATTTTGCTTGTGGCAACACGTGAATGTCTGACAGCTTCAAAGTTGAAGGCGTAACAGTGCTATGGCTTTATTTCAAGTAAATATTACGCGGAACACGGATACAACAGCATTTTTGCTGTCTTATAAAGTATTGTTTTGTCTTACACCTAATTCAAAAATATAAAAGCTTCTATAATACACGTTGGTGTGTGCACCAATTGTATGTGACTCACCATTTATGAGAAAATGAAGTTTTTAAGTTCATTTATTCAATTTCTTCGTCATACCAATATAGTGTTGCGGTCCGCGTAACTTTACAAATATATGTATGTGGCCCTAAGAAAAAAGAGTTTGAGTATCATTGATATAGCTGAATAGATTCCATACATTTCACTACATTGTATCATGAAAAATTTTAAATATTTAGTATATAATTATATTTTTAGGTTTTTTGTTTTTGGTGAATAATTATCAATTCTCATTTATTATTCTATGTTAATTATATATTTTAGGCTGCTATTATATTATCTTTATCTTGGCTATATTTATTTAAATTTTATAAATAACATTGTATGTGATTAAATTATATGTAAATAGTTTAACAAAGATTAACAGGAATATAAGTAAGCAAGGAAAACCTCCTTCTTTATGTAATCAGAACACGAATAAGAAATATTTGTTGAAATGCTCCTAGATAATAAAAAACAGAGTACTCAAAAATATAATTCTGCACTCGACCTTGAAATGTAAATATGCCTTTAAACCTTTAAACGATTATGATATCACTATAATGATAGACTTTTTGATTCCTCATTATACGTGTTTCTTTCTTCAAACATGTATTATTTTCTCATCCCATAATTCTTAATCTTTCAAATTAAATTTTAACTCTTTTCTCACTTATAACAAAGTAAACCTTTTATTCTTAATTAATATTTAATTAGATTGTAGAAAAATTACAAAAATAAAGCTAAAAAATAATTTTCTCCTCAGAAAAATTCGGTTATGTTCCTGATTCATTAAATTATGTTTTGAGAAAAGTTTCTATTGAAAAATTTTAAAATTCATTATAAATAATTTCCAAATCAGATCGAAACTTATAACTAGTTTAGCTCCCCAAAACATTTTCTAAGCAATCTCATATTGTTAAAATCGCTTGAAATTGGAATTTTCATTATAATTTTATTTGCACTGTTGTAAAAATATTGATGGGAATCAATTTCAGCCGATATGAGTGCAACAAAACGATCGTTTAAATTCTCAACCAAAAATAAAATGCCTTTTTATTTCGTATCAGCATCAGATGGAACAAATGTTGTCAAAGCATTTCGAGATTCAATAAAATTGGCGGTAGGTTACAAAGAAAACGCTACTGATATTATGGATCAGATTCTTGAAGAATTAGACGTGAGTGTTTGTGTGTTATTGTTATTTTGATTGCATTGCAACCAATAATTTACTGTGACGTCATCGGCTATGAATTTCATTGGATAAATTGTTATTTTGTCTCATTGTTTGATCAGTCATTTGCGCTTTAATTAATCATAATAATTGGTTTATCAGATAAGTTTAAAAATATTTTTATTGATTGATCTTAGACACTATAAATGTTGATATAAAATTTAATTTGTTTAATTTAATTAATTATTTTTTTATTATTATAATTTATTGAATTAATTAAATAATAAATATTGATAAAATAATAATCATTCAAATTCTTAGTTTTCATTAATTCATTTTACACTTAAAAATCTTTATAAAAATTTTTTTTTCGGAGATTCCTAATTATATTAATTGATCAGATAATGAATATTGTTTAAATAATCAATATTGATCAGATAACCAAAGTGATTAAATAATCAATATTGATCGAATAATATAATCATTATTCAAATTTATGGTTTTCATTAATTGATTTTACACTTAGAAATCTTGATGAAAAATTTGCATTTATCTTTTCATCAATTTTTTGAGATTCTTTGTGTGATTTCAATTAACTTTGGGTGTAACTATAAAATTTGAGACTGATGTTCATGTTTAAATAATACATTGAAACAAATTTCATATTTTTTTATTTCAATGTGAGGGCCAGGAATTATTTAAATTGTATATAAGGTCCTATTGCTTTTGATACTCAAATAAGAACAAAAAATAAGTGAATAATTAATATCTTGCATTAATGCTATTTGAGGTCGAATTAAAACTTAAGTTAAAATAATTAGGTTACCTAATTTGCTAAAAATGTAGTAAATACGCTTGTTTGCATGGAACAAAATCAATAAAGTTATATTGTCGAAATATACAAACGTACCTGTGTGTAAAATTATGTTTCATGGAATAAAATCTTATAGAAATTGAAGTAGTAGAAAAAATAAATGGAACACACAAATAAATAGTTCAGGGAATAAAATATTTTAATTGTATTATTTAGAAAAAAAGTTGAACATTAAAATTTAGAATTCAATGCCAAAGACACTGCTGAATTCAATTTTTTAAAAATGAAATTTTTAGTTAATAGAAAAAACAGTAAATGATGAAAACGAATTCTATTTTAAATGGTTATTATGAATACCAAATATATATATATATAATTTAAAATTTAAAATTTGGAGAGAAAAACTTAAAAGTAAAAAATGGATAAATAAGATAAAATTATGTTTAATAATATAAAACATAATTTTTAAAGATTGCCATTCTTACATCTTTTTCACTATAAATTTCGATAGCATCACTATCATCAATTAGGTTACCTACTTTCACGAGGGATGAATAACTATACAATATTGATAATTTATATTTGTATTTGTAATTTATATAGCTAATCAAAATTATCAACCAACCAGCAGGGCAGTCACTGCAAGAATGAAGATTTTTGCTTAGAAGTTAGCTTTTTATACAGCGTGTTTTCGCGAAATAAAATAGGACGGTATAATTTTCTTTGTCAGCAAGCAATAATAAAGCATCATCCGAAAAGTGGTCAAATTATAAAAACAAACAAACATTAAAATCACTAGCTGGTAGCATTGGAACAGGTTTCTCTATAAATAAAAACACATGTTTGTACAAATAAAATAAAGTATAACTTCTTTACCTGCATCATCATGTTGATGCATGTTCTGACGAAGTTCAAAGACACTTCCAGCCCGGAACTCGCTCGCTGTCGCATGCAGAGTCTTTAATTGTATTTGCAAATTTGAGCTTTATATCAAAATACAATTGAATTTTTTTTAAATGTATCAATACAGACAAGTGTTTTCCATCGGCAATACGACATATATTAATGTCCAAATGAAGATAAATCACCAACACGATGATGAGAGGATTAGCGGAATAATATAATGTGCCTATAGCAAAATGCCGTAATTAATTTTAGTTGATATGTACAAAACAAAAGTCAATATTTAATAAGTCTCTTTCTGTCTTATGTTCATCTCATTTAGCTAACCGACCTGCCACGGTGGGCCCCATTAATCCCGGGCCCTAGGGTTAGAGCCTTGTCAGCCTCCCCATGTGGGGGACATTACTGCAATTATAGAAGTTTTTATTCCCTGCAAACGAGTGTTGTATAAACTCTTAACAAATTTGATACATAACCGAAAATTATACATATTAAAATAAATTTTGCAATATAAAATCAATATTAACAATATTGTTTGATTTATGTCATAAATTAATAAAATGAATTTATTTGATTTTGTATTATTTTATTGAAGTTATTCGAGGAAAAAAACATTTTTCGTGTTTTTCTTTCATTATATATTCAAACGAAAAAAGAAATAATTTTTAGATTTTTCCTCAGCAATATTTTTAATTTTACTTCTACTGAATTTTGTTTTATACACTCAACTCTTTACACGATTTTGAAATAACACGATCCAAAAAAAGAATGAATATTTAAACTACATTTGTATCGGTCCTAACAAGATTCCCATAAACAATTATATACACAACTGTTTCTATACACGATTTCCTCTATCCTGCAATGTTGTTATCTTTTCAAATAACAAGAACTTTAACACTAGGACGGCCGGAAATATTTTATACCTTGGAAGGCCAAACCGGTCAATTTGACCGGTGCACATATGCTCCTTATTTTCATGCTGAGATTTCTATGATGCAACTCATTTAGCAATACTTTCTTTGTGCTACTAACACGCTTTCAAAATTTAACTATTTTTATTCTAACAGTAGTTAATTTATTAAACTACTTACAACAATGAAATAAAAATATTTGTTTAGCTGACACAAAGCTACACTATTTTAAACATTGTCTTCGCGTTTATTCAGACTGGTATGTATGTATACTTCATTTCTTGTTTATAAATATTCTCTTGCTTTTATTCAAAGATAGTGCTTATTAAAAGTGTAATTAAGCAAGCATTAAGAGTTCTAAGTTTTGAAATTTGGTAAATTAAAAGAATCAAACGAAAGCCTGATAAATTCGGTATCAAATACTGGATTCTCAGTGATGTCAAAACCAAATTTGTCATCAATCAAATGCCATATTTAGGGGCTCACGATAGAAACGAACGCTGTGGATTACGGCTGGGTGATTTTGTAGTCAGGAAACTAATGGAGCCATTTTTCAATAAAGGATACAATGTCTGCACTGACAATTTCTTTACAAGTCTCTCACTAGCTGAACATCTCCTTGTAAATCGAACAACATTGGTTGGTACTGTAAGATTAAATTCACGCTTTTTATCATCAGCTCACTTGGAGAAAAAGCCTCTTTTTGAATCGACTCATTTATCGTGTCAAAACACTGTCACTGTTTCCTATCAAGGCAAATCGGACAAGAAAGTCATTGTCATGTCAACATTCCATTCTACTGCTAGTGTGAGATCTGACGAAGAGAGAAAGCCTGAAATGATACACTTTTATAACAAAAATAAGACAGCTGTAGATACCATGGATAGCATGTTGCGTTTATACAGCAGTAAAGCCGCAACAGCAAGATGGCCAGTCGCTACTTTCTATGATTTGCTTGATAAAGCAGCTCTCAACGCTCATGTTATTTTCAAAGATGCTACGGGATCAACTATAAAAAGAAGGGATTTTATTTTTGAATTAGCTACATCTCTTTGTGAGGAGTTCAAAAGCCGTCGAACAGCAAGTCCCATCTCTGGTGAACTCTGTTCTGAACAACCAAAATTAAAGAAGCGAAAAACTTGTTCTGCTCCTCATTGTCATAACAAATCCGGAGCTATATGCCATGTATGTAGTAAAGTTTACTGTGGAAAACATTCCCAAATGACTGTTAAATGCTTCGGTTGTGTGTAAATTATATTTGGTTTTATATTTTCTAGTATGTAAGATGATTATGTGTGACTTTCTTGTGTGTTTCAAGATACCGGTCAAATTGACCGGTTCGGCCTTCCATGGGGATGGTCTCATTATCTCAGTCGTGACAAATGCTATAATTGAAGCTTTGATATGCACAACAAGTTCACTAAAAATGAATAATTGTCACAAAATATGAGACGTTAATTCCTTTTCGTTTTCTCACAAAATAAAAATGAAATTGCTTAACGGTCAAAATGACCGCTCTGGCCGTCCTAGTGTTAAATTTAAGGAACCAATCATCAATTTTTCCATATATTCTATCCTTTTTTGCTTACAGTTTTTTTACTCAGTTTATTGTGAAACATTTCCACCATGTAAAAGAGTTGGCTGTATGTCAAATATTTTGTTCTATTATTTTGAATAATTAAATTTAAAAGGCTAAAAATTACAAAATATCGTGTAATTGTTGGGAGGGGCCTCTCTTAAAATCATCGAGATTTACATGTGGTTTTCTGGTTTAAAAATAAATAAGAATGATGAAAATCGATAATTAATTTATTATTACAAATAAATACTTGATATAATTAATTAATTAAATTACCTAAATGTGACAATAATTAAAACAAACTGATTTTATAATTTTTGTTTTAATCAAATGATTTTTAATTTAATTTTTCTTTATTTTAGAATATGGAACTTGAAACCGATGATAATTTTTTTAACTAGGGCTTATAATTATTATTTTATGCACCAGAAACTCTATTTGGTTTTTTTCTTTTTTATATAAATGACCACTGGAAGTCTGGAGGAAAATCTGAAAAATTAATTACATTTTTAGCCGGTTATTATTCAAATTTTTATTGGAAATATCGTGCTGTAATTTATCTATACTTGATATGATGTTCGCGATAATAAAATTATTCGTTATTCGTTGTTTTTGATATTTATTTATTAGAGAGAATGCTTGATTTTACATTAGTAATTGAATTGACGAAAAAGATTGTAAATTGTAGTTGTAATTTGGTATCAATAAATTTATATATTGTTGAAAATTGTTGCTTGTGCCCAGGCCCTAGAAGAGGGGGCGGGGTCAGGAGGGTATTTTGACATGAGGTTCTTAATTTGGGGGGGCCCAAACAACACTATTTTGATACTTAAAGTTTTTCTTAAAATAAAATTTAANTTCCGAATTAATAAGTTCGTTTGCAGCTCGAAAAGCTCATTTGTAAATTTATTTATTAAGTAATATATTTCGAATTAGATTTTTTAAGTTTTGAAATAAAAAATCAGTAAATGTATACATTTTTATATTTTTCATTATATAGGGGCCACATATGATGTCAGACGTGGGCCTCCAAGTGGCTCTAACAGGCTCTGTTTGTGCCGAGGAATATGAAATGAGAAATATTAAGCAATTCATTTGAATAACACCTAATAATATATAATTTCCTAACCACACAGGGTATGGGATTATGCAGTAAGCGGGCGCGTAGGAGCCACAGATTTTAAAATGCCTTTTCATTAGGGTTCGAGGAAAAATTTGATTTTATTGTATATATCAAATAAATGTATTTTGTCCAAATTTCATAATAATAACTGAGTGTTTCACAAAAAACACTGTTATCACACATAATGTTTAATAATCCTGTACTGACAAGTAACAACTTGCTTTATAAGTCACCATGTTGATGTGAACGAGATTATTTGACAACATTTGTTGATAAACATCATACTTTGCAATTGTTGGTTATGTATGTGTTTATAATTCGTAAACAGAGAGAAATAAGTCAAAATTATGTTTCATGATAAATTGTGTTATTATAAATAGCCGTCATTAGTTTGTTTGTTTGTACGTTTGTCAGATCAAATCGAAACTCGTTCTATTTTAAGGAATGGATAAAATAAGTATCAAAAAAAGTCTTAGCTGTAAGCGTGTGAAGAACATAATTCAACAGCAAATGAAACGATATAATGAAGCTGAAGACCAACCTGAAGTAAGAAGGCAGGTGAATGCAGCTAGACAAAAGCAAATGAGACAAAATCCAATAGGAAAAACATCAAAAAATGCTCGAGGCAAGTTCAAAGAAGAAGAACTGAAACTGAGAATGCGAATGAACATCATGCCAGATTGGAAGCTGAATATTTGCGACAAGTTCAGAAAAGTACTGACGAAACTGATGATGAGTAAGCATGACGGTGGATTATACTAGTTCTAAATAGAAAAGGCAATGTACTATTTTAAATTTAATATTTCCTATTTTGTTTTTCGTAAAATATCTTCTCTAACAATTTTATTATCACCTATTTTATAAATTATATTTTTACTTAAAATTGATGAAGTACTTAATTGGCTTAAAGTCGTAAATAGTCGTAAAACTATTTTACAAAAAATAAATTTGTTCATAGCAAATAAAAGGGATATAAAAGTGTGGAATTAAATTTTTACAATTGTTACTTCTTTCTATTTGTAGATAACTCAATGGTTGTAAATGAGATGTTCTGTCGTTCGTCGCAGCTCCACATAATACATAAGTATCAAAATTCAAGCCTCAAAATTTACTTAAAGTTAAATATCTTACCTGAAAGCCATTTCTAAAATGGCTAAAATAAATTATTCAAGTTCTTAAATTTTACTTTTAGTCAACAGTATAATTATAAATTAGTTTTAATTAGTTTTCATGGATTTTTGGAATTTTATGACATTTATCTTTAAGTATTTTGGAATTATTTCGAAAAAATGTGATTTTTATTTTGGATTTTTATTTCAAGTTTGGAATTTCGAGAAGTTGTTTAAATTTGGTAATTTTTTGTTTTTTGAAAATAAAGATTTTAATTCGTTGATGATTAATTTCGAAATGGAAAATGATATGGATTTTAAAAATGCTAAGGGTAATGAATATGATGAATGTGTTTTGAGTGGTCATTCGAATGTTGTTTTGTCAGAAGTTTGTGACAATAAATCTAGAGTTGCGTTCACTGGTGGAATGGATGATACTATAATTGTATGGAGTTTAGAAGATGGCAAACAGATTGATATATTATATGGACATTCAGAATCAATAACGAAATTAATCAATGAAACTAACTCATTCCTTGTAAGTGTGGATTTATGTGGTTGTGCAATCGTATGGAAATTAAATCTTGATCAAATGAAGTTTGATAAATTCAAATCAGCTGAAGTTTCAGTCATTATTGACTTTAAGTGGATAGTTGATCCATTATCCAAAGATGAATTTTTATATCTTCGAACAATAAAACTGGAAAAGTGAGAGATTGGCTCGGCAATAACCATTTGTCATCCCGATTTCGAAGAGTATATAAGGAATGGGAAAATCAGAGCAAATCGGCATTTTGCCTCTGTTAGGGTAAGAAGAAACGAGAATAGGCGAAAGGTAAAAACGAATTAAGGAGATAAGGGAAAAAGAAGATATAGAATAGGAATACGAAAAGGTGAAAAAGGATCAAATCAAATAAGAAAGGAAAACGTTGGTCAAGAGAACCTAAGGAAATAAAAGGTGAATATTATCTTTTGTCAAAACATCAACGCCGAGCGGAGAATCGGTCAAACTTAACTTTGATTATTGATTTTTTATGGTTGAGAAAAGAATATATATTTTGTGATTCAAATATACGTTGGGTAGTTAATTGTTTTGATTAAAAGGATACGACGAGTCAGAGGTAACCGACTTAAATTAACGAAAACCCAACATTGTAATTGTTACCAGGTAAAACACACGTGGAGTTAGATCAATAATTGTTAATTTCATGTTTCATATACGTCCTAAAATTTCTAAAAAATCCAAAAAGTTCCAACATGGTGATATTTTTGCAATTTTTTCATACATTCTTTAATTCATAATAATGATTTTCAGATAATAAAAAGTTGAAAATGATAAATTTGATACTTAATAGCAAGGACGGATACAGGGGAGAATCGAGCAATCACCTTTCTTGTTTTTGCCCAAATTTGAATATTTTCTTTTATTTTTTAAATTTAAATTTTACTCAAATATTTGACTGAGATATTTATGTCATAAATTATAAACATCCATTATCATTCACCTCATGAATGAATTTTTACAGTATGATTTTTTGCATATTTTTCATTCGCAAAATATAAATTATCTACAGCTGTTGTTATTTGTAAAAGAAATAAACTATTTAGCTATAACAAAAAAATTAATTGTTACAAATAGTCTAGATAAATCGAAATATTTTCTAACTTGGCACGCAATAATAGCATAGTATAGAGCAGAGGTTCTTAACCAGGGATGCATGCACCACTAATGGTGCGAGGTAAGATTTCTGGGGGTGCTTTGAAAAGGTTAAGAACCCCTAGTACAGAGTGTATAATATTGTGTAGCACGAATTTTGATGATTTTGTATTTATCATTAATTACAGATATCGAGATTTGGTTTGTACCAAATAAAGATTTTTTGCACTATTGGTTTAATGCAAAATAAATGGAAATGAAGAAACTTGTTTTATTATAATTTCAATCCTCCGTATGCAGTATCTTGAACAAAACGATTATTATTTGCGTCATGTTGATTAGGAGGAGCAATCATTATAAAAGTGCTTAATTTTGAAGGATTCCATTGAAGAAGATGTAAGGTTATATATATTTGTCTACCTCCCATTGAAAAAATTTCTTGATTCGCTCGTAAATCTTTTTAAAATTTCAAAACCACATCCGTCTTGATACTTGACTTCTCATGACTCTTAAAAGTTTGAAAAGTTTTACATTTAAGTGTATATTTTTGTAAGACAAAATTTTAAATATTTACCTTTTTTACCTAAATTATGACGTGACATCATATTAACATCAAGACTTGTTTTCCCAACTATTTTAAGATTAATTAAATAAAAAGTTTCAAATTTTGTTTAAATCAATAAAAGATTTATTTGAGAAAACTTTATAATGGGGTGTGATAGATCAAATAATTTGGGAGGTGACTATAAAATTTTAGTGGTGCCCTTATATATCGACAATAAATTATTGCGTCCGTTGACGATGGGTCGACATCCTCTGGAATGTTTGAACTCACAAAAGCCTTCATCCAGTGTTGTGGACCAATCTTAGTATCTTCATAAACTATTTCTTTTTTAATTTCAATTTTTGATGAGTTTAACAAATTTTTTTTCCTTATGTCTATAGTAGAAATAATATTAGACGGAGAAAAATGTAAAAATCATAAGTACCTTCTTGGATTATTTTTTCAGTTGTTTTAGTTAGATTTATCATGGATTCTTGGTATCGACTTTTTTCCTCTCCAAGCACTTTACGAATTTTATATTTATCCTTATTAGATGGCTCTTTGAATTCTTTTCTTTGTGGAGGATGATCGAGTTCAATTATTTTACCAGCACTGTTACGACGATATGCAATAAAAGGAAGTGAAAGAATGTCTCTCATTTCTTTTTCCTTCATTAATTTGTGGTTTTTCATTATATCTTTTGACGTCTTGTATTTGTCTTCCATTTGCACATCTTTATTGGAGGAAGAATTTCCATAAGGATCTGTTAGATCTTCAAATATTTCAATATTTTTCTTTTCATTATTGATAATTATTTCTTTCTCTTTACTTTCAACATTGAGAGGAAATTTTTCTTCCTCGTTTTGGAGTTTAAATATAATTGGTAATGTTTCGTCATGCTTGGGTAAACAATCCTCCATATTTTTTTCTATTGTTCGAGGATTCAGAATATCTTTAGTTACTTCGATTGCTTTTATTTGTAGAAATGATCTTGACCTCGGTAAATTACTCTCTATTATATTTATTTCATTATTTTTATCGTGTGAATATTTCTCTAAAATAATATTAACATTTTTGTCGTTTTTCTCATTTTTATCTATCGTAGATGCAACAATTGACTGCTTTCTGTATTTTATTTTCAATTTTGGTGAAGTTTCTAGAATAAAAATTTAATTTCAATGTAAAAATAAAATTTATTTCACAGAATGATTTTTCAAATAGAATATAAATGTTATAATGAAATATATCAGTATTGCAAGGGTTCTTAACCAATGAGGTATGCCTCTCCCGGGAGGTGTACAGATGCCTGAAGAGAGGTAAAGGTGAATATTAGTTATTCTTCGTGTGTTCTATTGAACTTTTTGAACTTCTTGTATACTACCTTGTTTAACTAATTTGTTACATGATTTGTGTAACAATATGGTTCACTCATTGAAATACAAAGATTTACACATTTTAAGTACAAATAACTGCCTGTAAGTAAGACGTAATAATAATTATTATTGGATTACATAAAACTAACATGTTAGATTTAAAAAAAATTGTTCTTGCTCAAGGGTATGTACTATATTAACAACAAAAATATGAAATAATATTCGTTAATTATTTTTTGATTTGTTCTGGTTTTGAGGATAGGTGTGATATGAAAGCAGTAAATTTACCTTGAGAGTGGATATAAAGTATAAAAGGTTAGGAATCACTGCTGTATATCAATGTATTTTAGATAGTATGTGACTAGTTCCGCACCGTAATCTTTGGGAGCCTTGTGCAAATAACTAAATAAGGAAATTTTATTGATTTTAATGAAAAAATTAATACAAAGAAATTATAAAGCAATTTCTCAAGCTCGTTTTGTGGCAATTTCATCAATTATATCATTGTAATCAATCGTTCTGGTTGTTCTATTTTTAGTCGATAGTATTGCTAATCCATTTTTGTTTTTTTCTTTCAACTTGTTGTACTTTTTTTTATTGGATAAGTTTTTGTAGTGTATTTAATATCAAGGGGCCCCTGTGACTATTATAGCAATAAATATAAGGAGAAATAAATAAAAAGTTGTAAGTTTTTAAAAAGGATTTTTATTATCCGGCATATAAACGTATTGTTGATAGATATATATTAGTGTTTTAAAATATTTGTTTCATTATACTCTGAGCATGACAATTTACTGTGACAAATAAATCTTTGAGCCCTGATACAAATGTTTTAAAATGTGTTAGCATCAGAAATATCCTCAAATGTATTCATATTTAATTGTTTTAAAATTAAAAAATTGTTTATTAAATGTCCCGGAATTTAATTAATATCCATTTGTGTAAGTTTTATTATGTAAATTTTGCGAACCGTGCTTATGTGAATATATTTATTTTTCTTCCAACAGTGAGTTTTCCTATCTGTCTATAGTGTAAGACATTATTTAATGTCAAGGATTTAATTAAATGTCGCTTGGCTGACACACACATTTATTATAAGTAGGTTTTATTTATATTTATCTTTAAATCAATGTCCATTTAGCCATCTTCAATAGCCCTCTGGTGTAACATGCCAATTGAATATATTTCAAATTTATATTAACAGAATTTAGGAAATTTAGGAACTAAAACAACTGCGCAATTAAATGATTCAATAGTTCAGTAAAAATAGTATCAGAAATCCTAAAAATAATTTAGAAAATTAGTACTTCGTGTTTAAAACAATTTATTATCAAGACCATTTAAATGTTTAAAACAAAAAATTATTGTTAGTATAAGTTTTTATCTGAATTCTCATTGTGATGAAGCGACAAATTAACAGTAAATTTTAATGTTTCATGACAAAATATGCAGATTGTTTTGCTTACAATTGCGGTTCCCGATTCATTTTTATTGTATATCTCCTTTTATCTTTATTAAAAATTTAAAAAAAATAGATTAATAATTATGAGGAAGTTGATAGATTTTTAAAGATTTAATTAGAAATTTTGTTAAATTTAAAAAATATTTTTATTAAAAAATATTTTAAAAAGAAGACTAAATTGAGCATTTTTTAAAAATATTTTTATCGAAAAATATTTTAAATGGAAAATTGAAATTTGTTTAAATAACAAAAATAAGGAAGACAAGTTTTTGAGTGTAAAATTTATTAAATAAAATTTATGGAAGTATTTAGTGATTTGGAACCAGATGTTAATGTTGTAACGGATGAGAATCCTAATAATAATGAAAGGCAAATATTATTTATTTAAATTGGAAACCAATTCGAAGGCCTTAAAATGTCAATTAAATTTATAAACGAGTTCGAGATAATAGAATTTATATAATTTTATTATGTTTTTGTTTTAATTTTTAATAGTTAATTATTCTGATTTTAATAATTTATGTCATTATAAGCCTTAAAATAAAAATAAGTAGTTATAGAGCTCAAATGCTAATTTATTGCAGAGCACTAGGATCCCATGGGGCTCAAGTTTGGTACACTAAAATAATTATTTATAAATATCATAAATTTTAATATTATTATATTTTTAATTAAAAACTTTCTCTCGCTATTTTATATATTTTCTAAAATTTTAATAAAAATTAATTTTTGAAAATTTTATAAAATTTCTTGTAAAATTTGAATCTATGAAATAATCCATTTTTAATTAGAAATGTAGCATACCTTTTAATAAATTTCTTTGCTCTACGATTAATTTATTAATACTCATTTTTTTCTGTCTCATTGCTTCTTCGAGTTCCTCTTGCCGTTGAAGGAAATTTGCTTCTTCTTTTACTTTCAACAAGTGCTGTCTCATTTCTTCATTGTGATATTCATAACTCATCCTCATTTGTTGTCGTCTGTCGAAATGAATTCTCTGTAAATCTTCTAAAGTTTTTTGTTGGGCTTTTTTCATTTTCTCCAAAATATATTCTTGTTCTGAAAAGAAATAATTAACCGCTTTGTTCAATTCAAATTGTGCCGATTTATTCTGTCCAATAACTCCATGTGAAAATTCACTGGCCCTATGGCGAATGTCTTTTTTGCAATTTTTCGATGCTTTTTTCAAATCTTTTATTGTTCGCTCAATTATTTCATTTTTCAGACCGGTTTTGAGGTTAATTAAGGGATAGTCAACTTCAGAGCTGTCGTCGGTATTTCCTTCGTTGTCCTCAACCGCCTCATTGATTCGTGATAATTGAGTTGAAATGAAATCATCGACATTCATTGAATAAAAATAATTTTTTTAAATAAATATCTACATAAATTATAAAGTTTTATGAAGAAATATGCAGTTGCAGATGCGTATATACTTAATTTATCGTATTGCAATTGAAAAAATGATAATAAATTACAGCAATGCTTAACACATACGTGACATTTTATGAAGCGTGAAAATTATCACTGTCACTTTTGAAGCCTATTTACCATTGAAATATATATAGTTTTTGACATTAAATGCAACTTGGATTGACTAAACTTTCATTTTCAGTAAAATCCAACAAGTCGGCTTTTTGTTTTATTCATCAAAAAATTAAAATTGAAAATTCATTCAAAGAATTAAACAAAAAATCCATTTATTTTTCAGTGATATAGTCAAAGTTGGTATTTTCATATTTTTTGATATTAAAATATCAAAATTTTACATTTGATTATAACTATCATATTAATTTTTGTAAGACGAGATCAAAACAATATATAAAGGATGTGTCAAAATATTGTTTACCTTATATATTGTCTTGATTTTAATATGAAACATTAATATGAAAAATTTTAAATTAAAATAAAAGATCAAAGTGAAACCAAAAGATAAATAAATTGTATAGAAAAAATTGATTAATAGGAAAATGTTTAAAAGGCACAAAAACGCAAAGAAAACACCTCAACAAGTTCAAAATAAAACACTAAAACAACGAAAAAAAATATTTTATTTATTAAAACAAAATTAAATGTTAAATATATAACAAAACATAAAAAGTCAATAATGTTAATATCAAAAAAAGTTTGATTGATGCAGGATTCTCAACTTTTTTTGGCTTACGGCACACCAGGAAAGACTTGACAATTTTTAAGGCATAAAAGTTAATTATAATGTAATTCTTATTGATTTTTTATTATTACCTTCTTCCGAAAAAAAGGAGAAAAAAAAATTCGTTAGTAAAACAATTACTATAAAGATAAGAAATCAATAAATAAAGTTGATAAAAAAAATAAAAAATTGAGAATTTTTATAGATTCTAAATCATACTTTGATCAATTGGATTAAAAAACTTTTAAAACTTATTAACTTCAAATTTTTAACACTGTGGAATTTATTCAAAAATGATATCATACAAAAATTTGTTTAAAAATCTATTAAAATCTTTCGGGTGTATTTAAAATTTTCCTTAAAAATTCAAGCAATTAAATATCTTTTACTCATCTTAGGCGTCAGGGTTTGATATAAAGTTACTCCGAGGTTCCAACGCAAGTAAAATAATTTTTCGTGTGTCAACACCTGATTTCGTTCGTAGGTTTGAGGGCTTTTTTGAGTCCCAGATACTGTGAACTGAACAAATTTGTGTTGGGATTATTATATTATATTCAAATTACAGAAAGATTATAATAAAAATTCAGAAAGTTTTTAGCCTCATTGATAACTCAAACAAATTTTCATTTTAACTATTATGACGATTTTTCCCGATACCACCAATAATTACATCTCAAATTCCTTTCATTATTCTGAACATCATAATCATTCAAAATGTTAATCATTATAATTATTCTTATTGTTCTTATTATATCAGTGCTATTATCAACATGACCGAAAAATATTCGTCACCTTCTTTACCATTATTTTGAGGAAAATGTCCATTATTAATATATTTTTGATATCTTTTTAATATCTATATTTTTGGTATCCCATTATAAAAATAATAATTATTATTATGATATATTACATATTTTAAAAATTATTATTGTTATTATTAATATATTATCATTATCACAATTAATCTTATCAACATGATTATTATTTATTATTATTAACATCAGCATTATTATTATTATTATTATTATTATTATTATTATTATTATTATTATTATTATTATTATTATTATTATTATTATTATTATTATTATTATTATTATTATTATTATTATTATTATTATTATTATACTTTCGTAGAATTAGTACTCATTATTACCATCGTATTAATATCATCCCAAGAACTGCCCTTATGGCCACAGTTAGTATGTCCCCATCCCTTCAATATTATAGAAATTATTACAATATTAGTACAATATTATTGTTATTAGTAAAAACATATTCAATATATAATTATTGGGAGAATTATTAATATTGTTATGAGGATAACAGTGTCGTAGCTAGAAAAGTGGGAAGAGTAGAGTACGGTTTATTCAAAAATATAATTTTGGAAATTCCGTTCTGAATATTTACATTTATTATGAAATTTCCTCGTGATAAGAGAAGTTTCTCAAAATTAAAATTAATTAACCCTTTCGCACCGACTTTCCGCTAATGACACTATGCTAAATTTATATATTGGAACTTGTTAATATTGAACTAAATATTAAATATTCTCATTTTTGTAATCGTGGCGCTTCTGAATATCCTAGAAAGTCCTGGGATAATAAGTCCCAATAGGCTTTTATGGACCATTCAAAATCATAAATGTAAATCATGATGAAAGTTTCTGGGACGTATTGTCCCAATAGGGGCGAAAGGGTTAAGGATTACTTAAGATCTTCCATGCATAGTTTAGGGTAGAAATATCTCACCATACTATCAATAGAATATCAATTAACGGAAGAAGCGGACTTTGCTAGACAAAAAATAAGACTAGTAATAATTTAAATTTAATGTATTAATGTTCAAAATTAATTAAAAATTTATTGTTATCCCGCAGTTATTAATTTTCAAATTATATTGTTAATATTACTGTGCCTTTTTATTTTTACGTCAATTTTTTACAAATATAACTTCTGCCTTTTATTAGTGTTCATTTATTTTTTATATTTTATATTCATATTATTACTTATATTACAGCTGTAGGAGAATAAAAATAATTTGAAGTATTTAACTAATACAATATACTTTTAGAAGTTGGAATCTGAATTAAGATCTTCATTTCGTATTTGTTCCATTTCTGCGACTGAGATTGGCAAAAGCAAACGAGCGGCCATAATCAATATTGGTCCGAAACAATGGTTTGGTTTTTCTTTTTCAAACTTCAAATGGGAACTGATATTTCCATTTGGTGAATTTTTAACACTAACGACACAGAAATACACGAAGAACATTGAGATTAATGTTGATAAGATACATTAGATGATGATGTGAAGTGGTACGATATTCCACAAATTGTTGCAATTCCAGATTTTTGAATACATTTTTAATTTCTTTTTTGATAAATTTAAAAATCAAGGTAGCGAGAAAAAGTGTATATATATATATATATATATATATATATATATATATATATATATATATAGTGGTGTAAAAATATTTTACCGATGTCTAACATTTGAATAATATAAACATTACAAGCTTTGTTATGCCCAGTGCAAATCCCAATAGTAGCCTAGTTTCAAGCTTTTGGCTCTTATCAGTACTATGCAGAAAACGCAAAGATTTCTCTTCGTGCCAGGTAAGTATACAATATTGCTGATTCGACTCTATTGCATACTTTCTGTGTATAGACTATTTTGGTCTCCAGATGTGAAAATAATTTTTCATATACCATGTTTACAAGTTTGCAGATATTATTTCTGTGAATTAGCTAATTTGCAAGTGATGTGATTTCCAGTGTACCAGGTAAAGTATGCTATAGAGCTGAATCAGCAATAGTGTATACTTACGTGGCGCAAAGAGAAATCTTCGCGTTTTCTTCATAGTACTGATAAGAGCCAAAAACTTGAAAATAGTCTACACTTGGGATTTGCACTGGGTATCACAAAGCTTGTAATCTTCATATATCGATATTCTCAAGATATTACTAGACTGTTTGACAGAATATGGATTCAATAACGATTATCTATCGATATCTTGAACTCAAAATGTTTCAAAACTTAGAAGGGTCCGGGCAGGGGTGTGTTACCTAAGAGTTAACAACCGGCTCGCTAAAAAAACTAAACAATTTTATATTTTAATTATATTGAAATAAGATTATACATATAATACATTAAGCATACATAAATATAAACAGTATTACAGCAGAAAATGAAGTATGCATATGAAGCCCTTATTAATGCATTAATATAAACTCCACATGCCTACTTCATTTTGCGAAAACGTCTTCTCGCCCTTTTTTCACTCTCGTCTCCGTTGCCAGTCTGTGATTTTCATTTATCCACGACTTTACCATGGGTGTTGCATCGAAATCATTGACTGGCTTTCCCAATAAATTTATGGACATTAGATCTGCAATGTGATCTATTGTTAAGATAGTTCTTAATTTTGTTACAGTTGTATTCATCAAACTAAATCCGTGTTCGGATTCTGCACTGCTAACTGCTATGGTGTTAGCTATTTTCTTTGCTTTCAAAATTGTTTTAGGCAATTGAATATTTTGTGACTGTATGTTAGCATCAACAAAATCACGAAATTCGTTCATATCAATGTTAAATTTTAGAATTTCGCCTAATTTAGTAACTTTTGCTTCCCCTTTCAGCCAAGGTGAAAGTATTTCATCAAATGACCATGTGCAAGGTTCTAAAAGGTCAAAAATTTGTATAAATTTGTATAATATGTCTATTATTTAAATTTATATGGGTATCACAAAACAGTCTAAGCTTTGTATTCTGGGAAACACTATCCAATAATTTTTCTCTTGGAATAGATTTAAATTTATTATTGTTTTCGAATGGTACACATTTGAAGTCATCGGAAATAGTTAAAATTGGAACTTGTATTTCATGCTTTCCAAAATCAGTTTTTCGCATTTCTATTGCTCTTATTGAACGTCTAATTAATTTGTCGGCTCTCGATATATTAATTGTTCGTGATTGCAAGGCATTTGAAAGAATATAAAGTTCTTCTAAAATGTCTATTATCAGTGCCAAATCTTTGATAAAATTTATATTAGCTAATCTTTTAGTCATTTCATTGTAGGATGCAGAGTTGGCAAAAAGTTTGTATAGCGCAGGATATGCTCGCCACACCACAGTAGCAAATCTTAAGCTGCAGGCTACCCAACGAGGACCTAACACGCGACCAATCTTAATGATTTCGATGTTCATTTCTTTGGCAATGGTTTCCAATTCATTTTGGATTTTGTTGGATTGATGATATATACTATATTATATAGTATACACTCTGTCTAAAAAAATTTTAAAGTGGTTGACATGTTTCATTTCATTTATAGCATCATCGAGTGCTAGTTGTAAACGGTGATTTAAACAACGCCATACAACTAAATTAGGAAACAGTTCAACCAATTTAGCGGCCACGCCAGACTTTCCACCCAACATAGTCAATGTGCCATCTGAACAAAATGCTATAAGATTTTTTCGTAAATAATCGTTATTGAATTCATATCCTGTCAAAAAGTCTAGTAATATCTTGAGAATATTTTCTACAGTGGTAGACGTCAATTCTTTTAAATCTACAAAAACAATCACAGGCTCAACTGCAGATTCTATTTCACACTCTAAAAATATTACCAAAGTACTTTTTTTAGCAAGCGTTGATGCCTCATCTATTATAATACAGATTTTTGAATTTTGTTTGATAAAGTTTTTAAACACCATTCTTTTAATTTCGGTAGCAATATGTTGCGCAATATTAGTAGCAGTATATCTGGAATGTAAACAATTTCCAATATCAACGCCATTTTTTCTTGCAATTCCAAAGCAGCATCTATATCAGATAGTGGTCGATTGAGCTTTTACGAGACTATAAACAGTGTTGAAATATTTTACTGTAGTATTAATTGCTTTCGTATTAACAATGTCAACGATAGTGGGCAAAACTTGTTTTCTACGTTGATTTATAATCTCCTGATTTCTAATATGGGCTTGAGATAAGGAATATTCTTTCATTTTTTTGCGAAGAATGGCTTGTCTGGATTCTTTTTTCGATCCGTTTGGTATAATCAACCCCAACATCCATTCCTTTGAAACATGTATATGTTTTTCGGTTTCTATTCCCAAGTACTTTATTCGTGAACACTCTTAAAAACCTAATTTTCCATCTTTTACTACTAGCCATCTATATTGCTCTGTAAATATCATTAGTTGTTTCTCATTCCAGCAATCTGATAGCTGACTGTCAATAGTAGTGTTTGCCGTGTTTGAGGATATTGGATCAAATTGTTCTTGAACTTCGGTGTTGGATTTTGATGTGTTAATAGAATTAAGACATTCCACTGGGGAACTCATTGATGTTAAATAAGTTTCGTCAACTTTGGTTATCCTTAAATTAACAAATGACAATAAGTTTCCTCGTTGAACCCTTTTCATTTTTCCAGGAAAAAATCTATAATTTAAATAATTTCGTCATTGAAATAATAATTAATTATTTATACATTTATTCACACTTTATTTTTAAATAAATTTATTATTTTTCAGTAAAAGACAATAAATTTTTTTATATCTAACGAAAAATAAAGTTAACAATCAAGCATACATTAATTTTAACAATGCAACGGCATTAATTTTAACATTACATCTACATTTATCAGACACGTATCGCGACGGGACGACACAAAAATCCGTAAAAACAAGATTTTTGCGAAATAATTTAACAACCGGCTCACACGCCGGTGCAAGCGGCTCAATCACACCCCTGAGTCCGGGGATTCTCAACATTGTTTCGAACATCCATACAAGCCACGTGGCAATAATTTTTGTTTTTTTCTTTCTATCTAACCTTTTATTTAAATGTTATTATTGGAGTTATGTAAATCGTTTTATGATAATTGCTATTTTATAATTGATAATTTAGATGCAAAACTTTAAAGATAGGGATAAAAGGTTTTGTCCACTGGATGGCATTATTACTGAAAACGCTTGGTAAGACGCTAGAAGAGCTGGTAACATCCGGAAGTGATTTCTGTCCATCACAATGTTCACTTTGATCAAATGTCATAAAAGAGTTACAAAAATAAACAATATTTATTTACAGATGCACTTGAATGAGTTGTTAAATCTAATCTAAGCAGTTAAGCTTGAAACTGAGGTTTAATATATTATTATCAAGTTTTTTGTTATTTGCTCCTTAAATATCTGAAAACTAGCAGAGACTACATCTTTCGTGCATTTATTTGCTCTTTGGGATTCATTTGAACTGCATTTAACCTTCTGTACTTCTGCATTTAATCACTGTATCATGATACAAGGGTGCCAACCATAAAGATGTTTAAATGGGTATCATTTAAATAGAAGTTACAATTGTAGTAGCGGTATTTGAAAATCCAACAGAGGAAGTCATTCAAAGTAAATAAGTCGGCGAATATGAAAGCTGATTCAATGCAGTTATCAATTGAATGTGTATGACTGTTATCTAAGATAGTTCTATAATTGACTCAGCAAAGTGTGAGCAAAACGCCTAAATAACAAAGTGAGGGTGTAAATTCTTCAGTCACATCTAAAAATCCCGCAACTGTTCAATTTGCCATAATATAGTGCATTCCAAATTTCCTAATTCTTTCAATAGATTATCTGACACATTAATGATCAATAAAATTATCAATGTTCATAAAATTTAATTAAAGAATTATAACGTATAAATTCTACATAATTTGCAATTTACTAATTCAGAAAAATATGAATTCACCACTTGTTGGAAAACATTCTTAAGGAAATATCAAATAATTATTACTTAATAATACGAAAAACATCATAATGAAATATTTATTCTAAACAAATTTAAAAAATATTAAAATTTATATCCTTTTTTCTTAAGATCAACTTTAGCACTTTCAATTTCATTCCTGAGTTCTTCTTCGGCTTTCGGGCAGTCATTGAATGTAAAAGTTTTATACAATATGATGCCTGCAGATATTAGACCAAAAATTAATGCCACGTAAATAGGCAAATAATCACAAAAATGCTGAAGAAATGCATAATTTGACACTTCAACAAGTTTTGTCAAATGAGCATACCAAAACGTTAATATAAATAAAATTCCCCCGATCCACTCAAATGCTTTTATCATTTTATTAAGTTTCTTGGAAGATAAAAATTTTATAACTTTATTGACAAGATACAGATATTGTAAAATATTTATCAAATATTTAAACAAGAGTAGAAAATAGGAATTAAATTGAAATTTAAACATTATATGTAATTGTCAAAATTTAATTCTACATTATGTTAAACTTAATTAAAGAGATAAAAATTTCCTGAAAATTCTAATTAAAAAATCTAGTCGTTACTGTGATTTTAAATTTAAAACTTCTGATAAATTTTAATCTTTTATTTTCAAAATTTCCTAAAAACAATTACAAAATAAAGTATTTTGTATAAGCAAAATACAGTTTATAACGTTTCTGAATTCCTTTTTGTAAAATTTTAAAATCAAGTTCATGACAATAACCAAATAATTAATCTGATTCTATAACTAACAGGAAAATACATAATTTAATCTACTTATTTGATACGCATCACTGAGCAGTGATGGGATTCAATTTTCTTAGGAACCGAAACGCTTTCCAAATTTTTATTTATTTGTAAAATGAAAAATCCTTACGCACTTACTAAAATTTATTAAGAACTAGTACGGGCGTACCAGTGCTTACCGGCTGAATCCCATCACAGTCACCAAGTAATTCAAAAAAATCAATAAAAAATTACAAATTAAAATTAATGAATTTGTTGTAAAGTTGCTTTTAAATTATTTTTGGAATTGACAATATAAATGAATATAATGAATTATGAAATGATGAAGATTTATGAAAATTGATTGTAGTATAATAAATATAAGTTGTTATTTAAAAATCTTAATTGGTTGTATTATCTTTTATTCATTAAATATTTTCTTGTACACACTAGCAATTAAACACATCTCTCTCGGCTGCCCCGCTGAGTTCAACAGATTTTCCTAACATAACAGTTCACCGTTCAAATAATAATAATATAAATAATGCACTAACTGATTTATAGTTTAATCATAGGTTGGTGTTAGTAGCGACAACTGCTAATACTCTTTAAGATTTAAATCGAATATTTCATTTTCATTTCTAATATAATATCCTAATTAATGTATTGTTAATAATTTATTTTGAGTAGTTATCCTTAATAAAATCACAATCAATAATAATATGTTTTCCAAACAGAAAATATGAGAGGAATATGAACATGCGGTCTATTACTGTCTGGTTCATCAATGACATAGTATGTATCACAGAGGAATTGTGTTTTTGACGAAGTGTAATCAATTTTTATTTTAATGTAAGCATATTATTCTTAAAATTTTGTCTTGGTATTTTAGATGTAGTGAAAGTACGGTGGTAAATAATAGATAAAATGCAAGAATCAAAATGATCATCGACCCATAAAATTATACAAATGTGGTGTAGTGGCGATTTACACAGGAAAATGTTGCTCAGGCATAAGTTCATTAAAGGAATGTTTAGCTAAATAATCTGCAAATTGTTTGGTTTGGCTGATATTGAATCCAAAAATATCATAAATAAGAATAAGGTCATTTTTTTCTACTCCAAATGTGACATAATTTTAAATCAAATACTGTATTTTTTCTGGTTCTTCGAGGGTATTAATACTTGCATTCTTCAAAGATTATAAATAATGATGAAAATTAAAATCCAAAATCCGAATAGAGACAGAAAAGTTTATTCTTTCGACAACCGATATATTGTTTCAGTTAAAATTGTAACGCAAATAAAATTTTTCAAATGAATGAAATTCAATAGAAAGAAATTGAAAATAAAATTAAATCTTTAAGATGCAAGAAACTATTATATAAACAACATTTAAATAAGGTTATTTAAGATTTGTTTAATTTTTTTAGATCCTAAAACTCCATTTTGGATAGAATAAGGTGACCAACTATACTATTTTACTGAGTTTTTTAATCTTTTTTCGCAAACTCTGTACTCTGAAAGTACTCATTTGTATAATCTTATACTCATTTGTATTTCTAAAACATTTTTTTAGATTATTTTATTTCAATTTTATTAATTAAATATTTAAAATTATTTTGACAGTGATTTGATTTATTATAGTTTAATTTTCATTTTACTTAAATAATATCAGATTATAATATTTATTTAAAATCGAAATAAAAAATATATTACTAATTATTTTATAATATAATTTTTAGATTATTAATTCAAATATGAGCGATAACAAAAGAAGGAAAAATCCTAAAAACGAAAATTTAAAAAAAAGAGTTTCCGTTCACTATAGTTAAAAATGGAAATGATGACTCCTTGGTTAAATGCACAATCTGTAATAGGTAATTTTCAATTTCAATTCATGGACGTAATGCAATAACGGCACACATTGAAACTAAAGTACATATACAAAATGAAAGTTGTTCGGATGTAGCTACATTATTAGACGAACATCCTCATTTAGCAAAAAAAATCCACTCCGAAGAAAAATATGTTTTTTAAAGAAAATAAAGTTTTTATCGTTTTTTCTTCTTTTTTTCACCTATGAAATTTTTTTTCACCTTTGCAAAATGTACTCTTTTTGAACAAAAAATAGTTGGTCACCTTAGATAGAACCACTCATGGAAGACCATGACATGTGGTATACACATCATGCTATAAGAAAGGCTATTTATCAAATTTCTGTTCCACAAGAGGTTTTTTTTAACGTTTTTTTAACTAAATATTTTAGAAAAAATAAATTTGAAAAGGAATAAGTAATTCATAATCAAAGTAGAAGATATAAGGAAATTTGCTTTTCCAAAACGAAATTTCAGCATATCATCAATCGAATGATTACCACAAAGTAGTTCAATCTTCAACCATACAAGCTCAAACAAGGAAAAATGCTTACCAATGACAAAAAACTAATTATACTTGAGATATCTTGGGATCTGCTAAAGCGGGCTGCAATTCCAAATTGGGAGTGAATTCTGTTTCGTTGTAAAAATTTATTCTCCGTGGAGTAAAACAACAATGCTCAAAACATTTGGTCAAAAAGCTCTCCAGACAACGCATTCATTGTTTAAAATTTCCAATATCCAAAATCTGAGATGGTATAGACCGGAAGTTACACAACTGGCAAAATCTCCCTTGATTTCATCGACTCTGGGGTAAAATCAACAAAGACGTTTATGGAAAATATATTGTGGAAAACATATAGTATCTTCTTGGGTCAAAAAGCCCTTTAGGAATCAATTATGGACCTTTTACTAAAACACCCCTCTCTCATCGAGCAAAACTACTCAGGACTGGTACAAGGAAAATTTTCAAGAGTACATCACGGCTCAAGAATGGCTTCCATACTCATGAAAACTTAACCCGTTGGATTTGGAGTCAAGTCACATAAAAGTTTGAAGGCTCTCAAGCACTCACTGCCCCAGGAATGGAATAAAATCAGCGCATCACAGAGAACTTAAGCTGCATCTTAAGCTATACGATAAAGCAAAAAGAGGCCACTTAGAAAACTAACGTCAATTTATATTCTTTAGACCTTTGTTATTGTTACATAATAAATAGTATTTGTTTTTATTGAACACCTTTATGGAAATCACTGGAAAAGTTTGTCCAAGTTATTTCTGGTGATCCTGTATTTAACATAATTTTAAAGCAAGTATAATTTATTCCTTCAATATTTAAACAACAACCTTTTATCAAATAAATTTACATATTTGTTTATGTACTAAAACTAACGACAATAGTGATTATAATTATCAATAAATGTTAACAATGGGTGCAAAATAATTCCCTAATTTTTGAATATAAAAAATAAAAAAGATACCATAAAGATATTATTTCGTCTGGATATGGAATTGATGGCACAGAAAAAAAGATCCCAAATGTTTTTGCAATTGTATTCTGTGACCAAACTAATAAATGATTTCATTTCTTTCAAAATCAATGTTACATTGAATAAAAAAATGTAAGTGCAATTCATGACTCTAGCTCCTAAAACATGCAAATACAATTTTGTTTAATTTTAATTATTTAATATTAAATTTCAAATGCGTTATTGAAAATAACAAATTTAAAATCTTGTTTTAATATTAATATCGATTGATAAGTAGCAACTCACAAAAAATATACTCAAAACGCTGGAATTGTAACAATTTTTGAAACATGAAACCGCGTCATTTCTATATCGAACGTATAATTATATCAACATCAATCTTTCTGTTCTCCATATATTTCTGTGCTATAAGTTTTCGAAGTTCACTTATCAGATACCATTTCAAATTAAAAAAAATAATAAAACAATTCGTAGAAAATGTACCTGCTTCATTTCTATATCAAATGCATATTACAAATGATAATTGTTGTAAAGCTGCTACTGATACATATACTATTTGGATTGCAGAATGACCAGTTAATTAATATATATATATAATTTTATAATAATGACACCTTTAATTATATGAAAGTAAATCAAGGCTTTGAAAGGATCAAAATTTCTCTTTTAGAAATATTTCAAAATCAAAATATATATACGTTTAGTTTAATAAAGTTGCAACAAGTAACGAAGGAAATATTAAAGCGGGCGATACTATGTGCAGTGTGCCGAAGCTTCACAACTTGTGACTCACAAGCAAGCAAGAGCCAAGCACTTCGTATTTTACGTACGCACATGATATGTTTGTGAGTGTGTGGCACATCGGCGCGATGTTCATATTTTGCATAAACAAACTATTAAAATGACTTATTTTTTTGGTTTTAGGGGTAATTTAACAAACGGCTCGCGCGAATAACATGCCACCCAGAGGAAGTTTTTGATTAAAATTCAATAAATCTTAAATAAATCAATAAATCACATAAATCAAGGATGTAAACTAAACGTATGTTGAATGATTACACAGTTGACTTCAGTCAATAAATTCAGAATTTGGTTGAAATATAATTTTATAAGTTGATTAATTATGTTGTATTCAAACAAATTGACTATGAATCATTGTAAATATTTATTCTAAATATAAATTTGATTATTAATTAATATTTATTTATCAGAAAAATCAAATAAATTTTTATTCATCATTCATCTGTTTGGCTATCGAATTTTACTTATAGGATTTCACTACAATTCAATATTTTCTTTATTTAACACAATTTCTCAGCACTGCCTTTTCCAATAAAATTTGAAGTAGTCAGCTATGAACTCAGTGGCATAAAAATGTACCACTGAGGGAAAATTTTATGAAATCGGTCACTCAAATTTTGACTGTTTATTTGTGTCAGGATATAAGAGTCAACATACAATTTTGTTTTAATTTTAAAAATCTTTCCATTACTTGTCAAATATTTTTATTTTCAAAATTTGAACGCATCAAGTTTCATAGAATACAAACATCTATAATGTGTATACACCTAGCTGCGAAAGTTAACATTGTCTATAATATACGTTGGTATGCACACCAGGTGAGGTGAGTCACCATTTATATGACAATGTTAACTTAATTTCATTTTTTCAATTTTTCAAAAATCGTTTTAAGGTAAGTTTTTGAATTTAAGTAATTTTTAGGACTTGAATTTTGATTTTATATAATTATGAGATCATTATTCAAGTTCTTAAATATTACTGTTAGTCAGCATTTATAATATAACATTGATAATTAAATTTCAGGAGATTTTTTAGGAATTTTATGATATTTTATTTGGACTTATTTGGATTTATTTCGTAAAATTGTAAGTTAGATATTTTTATAATTATAAATAAATAAAGTAATCACCAAACATATATTTTTTAAGACATTTAGGAAAGAATAGATAAAATATTTTTTAAGTTTTTGTAATTTTCTTTCGAATTTTGTCTATTTCTGTAATTCTATGAAAATATTAATTTGTTAAAATAATTTATTAAAATTTACGATTTGCGATTTTTTTCCTGCAAATTCCAAGATGTCGAAGGATCTTCTTCAATATCTGTAAATCTAAAGAAATTTTATATTCTAAATTATTTTATAATTAAATCTTACGATGTATTTTCTTCTTTTTCTCTAAAACTCAAGGTAGAACAGTCAGAATCTGATTCAAAAGTTTTTTTGTGCATAACTTTTTAAATAATTTGAAAATATTGATATGTTAATTATATGTTAATCAATGTTAATTTCGCAAAAACAAAAACACTTTATTAATTTCGTATGTATTTTTCATTATGTGTGCTGTGTTTGTATGCTTAATTATTTTCTCTCACTTTTTAGATTCCTATAATAAATATGTTAACTTTCGCAGCATTAAATTTTGTGTACTGAGCTCTTGTTCGTTAAATATACAAATGACCAACCAAAGTTCCCTAAGGGTGTAATATATAATTGTAAATCCACACAGAATCAACAAAAATAGTATTACTGTTATTTTTGCTTTCCATGTTATACACATTTTATATACTACCAGATTATTTTGTTGTCAGTGCAAATTACTGAAAATTGTTATTTTAAATTGTCTATTTAAAATCGTAATTTTTTTTATAAGAAAACGCCAATAAAACATTCTTTTCACGATATATTATGACAGTTTTCCTGTCATCATCAGGTAGGATATATAACTATATAAATTAAGGATTTTTAAACACATTTATTAATTGTATTAACTATTAATTATATAAAAATATTTTAATAAAACATTTTTTTATAATTGTCATTTATTATTTTAAAGTTCTATATTCGGAATATAGAACTTTAAAATAATAAATGAGATATAAGTATTAAATGTTAGGATCACATCTCGGAATCTTCTTGGTAAAATAAATAGTTAAACTTCAAGAAATATTTAGATAAATTGAAACTTTCAATAGATGAAGCGGACACGTTTAAATACAGAAACATAACCAACAAATATTGAAAAAATATTTGATCAGGTTTTAAAGAGATTAAGTGAATTTGAAAAATACCTAAAAACCCATTGCTATTTATCTAGGAATTATTCCCAACACGGCTAGATCTATGGCGCATATGAATCCATCACAAGTCAGTTTAGACCGATTTTTTTCAACCTTGAAAATAATTAAAATGGATTTAAGGGCATTTATAAAGGTTAATTTAATTGAATCCATTCTAGATTTTATTTATTTAAAATAAATTATTTTCTTACTATTAGGTTTAGTCATCCTTTTCCACTCTTTTTATTGTTTAAATACTTTTATTTTTGAAGAGTAAAGGTAGAGGGAAAAGTGGAAGGAAAATAATGATTAGAAAAATAATAACTACTAACATACCCAAAACTCTGATTTCCCATAATTTCTTTATATCTTTTTTCGTTAATTTTAGCACCACAAACTCAAAGTACCTATTTAAGTTTGTGGAATTTGTTGAGTTATCAAAAATCTTAGGAGTTGAAGTGGAAGTCGAAGTCCAATTTTTTAGTGACTCACAGTCCCGATTTAATCATTATAAATATAAAATATTTATTTGTGAACGTAAAAAATTTTATAATTAATTTTTTAAATATGTTTTTAATTCTTTGAATTTTCTGTAATCAATTTTCATAGTAGAAGTCAGCTATTTTTGACAGAAATTCTACCAAAAAACAAATTAAATAAAATAAACTTACATAATCGTTTGTATTGAATAATGGGTAATGTGGAAACATCAAAAATATCTTCGAAAACATTCTTAATTCCTTTTATTTATTAAATTTTATTATTGTCCAAAGATGTGTATTTTTTATTATAGAAACTTTGTGAACCGTGCCTGTATGTATGAATTTATTTTTCCTTCTCGCATTGAATTTTTCTATTTTTCTTTGTTGTCAAAGGTTCTTATTTATTGGCATATATGTTGTCGACACACAGTTGATTTTGGACAATGTACTTTTATTGCAGCAGGAAATTACGCATTTCTTCAAGGGATGCGTAAAAATTATTCTGGAGAAAATGTAAAAAATTATTTCCAAATTCTTTTAAAATAATTTATTTGACACCATCTCCTTTTCCTTTTGATAATTCTCCAAATGTTTTGTATTTGTAAATTATTGGTCTAACCAAATATTTAGGGATACCCATTATTGATTCTTCTATAATCATAGCAATCTTCGGTGGCATTCGGATTTTATCAAGTTCTGAAATTCTATCAAAATATTATTTTTTTTAAATTAAGTTAATAAAACTTAGGATTTTCAAGTTTTTTTCGACATCAACTGTATAAGATCTTGATTGTATATATGAAAAGCTGTCAAAGATTTAAATTAATTGTTATTTAAAGAACAAAATTTACATTCACCTTTGCAAAAAACCAACGTTTTAACAAAAATATTTGAAATTTTTAGAAATATTAAATAAATCTTAAAAATTATTTTTTCATTTTCTTTACTACTTGAAGTTATAGTAATTTTCTTTAAAAGTTTTTTCAGTCATTTTTTTTTGATAAATTGTATATAATATTTTAAATTGTTATTATTTAAAAAGATCGTTAAAAAATCCTTCGCAGAAATTAATGGTCTTTAAAGACTGTTCCAATGCGGTATCCTATTCTTGTGCGCAATTTTTCTATCATGATTTTTTACTATATGTTGTGTTTGTGTGTTCAATTTATTTTTTCAACTCTATTTTTCAATTCCTATATAAATCGAATTGCTGAATTCAATTTAAAAAATGAGTTGTCGAAAAAATAGAGATAAAATATTGAATGATTAAGACTAATTTCATTTTAGGAGGTTTTTAGTAATACATATTTTCGTATCGGTCAATGAAAACTGTAATAAATTTATTATTATTAAAAATTATAAATTTTAAATGTATATTTGGTGGAATATCGTCAATTGATATGACATTTGGTAGAAATAAAAGAAAGACATGAAAACTTTATATCATACAGTGTTAGTTTTTAAGTAACCTTATCCATAAGGAATCTTTCTTTGAAAATTTAGTTAAATAAGTCCATAACAAAGATAAGTGAAAAGTTAACAAGTCTCATCTGGGACAATAAAAAATTTAAAATTCTTTGAAGGACTTATTTAATCTTTGAATGGAAATTCTACTATTTTTAAAAAATAAAGTTTAATATGCCACTTCTAAATAAAAACGGCACAACCCTAAACTTTCTGAAAGGTTCCCTAGCTCATTTAAAACAGCTTACTTTACAATTGCAAAGAAAACAACTAATTTTTGCAAACTTACGTGATGTGTTCAATAAGTACCTTGACTAGATGCTAAAAGAAACCAACAGGAGCGGTATATTTTAATATAAGAACAACAAGAGCTTTCAATATAAAACCTATTGTAGTACTCACACTCCTTTCAGTGGTGCACGACTTTCCAAAAAATCATTTTTGTAAAAATATTGGACTTCGAATATTCAAAGAAAGTTCTACATTATTTTACAAATTTTTTTTTAGAAAATTCTTTTACAAATTTTTTCTCACAGAGGTTTCTTCATAAATCCGAATAAGTAAAAGTCACTGAGTAAGATGGGGAATGTAGGGAGAAAGATTTAATAGAATAAATAGATTTTCGTAATCACTACTATTGTTCCCGCAATTTTGTGGATTGGGGCGACACGAGGATAGAGAGACACCATGTGGGTTTCGGCGATCACGCCTGTATGTGTCTAAAATGATGCTGTAGTAGATGGAATTAATCACAGACCTTTTTCAAAGAAATCCTTACAGATTATGCCACTTTTATCTCAAAAGATTATCAACATCAATGATTTTTGATGACATATTCCAAATCTCATCTTACTGGAACTCCTTTCTTTGGAGAGTTTTCAACCAATGAGCTCATGCTTTGTCTTAGAAAAAATAGGGATAAAGAGAAGCTTCTCCTAACAGCTTTCCTTACAGTTTTCACACATCTCAAAGGAAAGAAAACGCATACGAACCTTAATTTCAATTTTCTCACGCCAGATTTATTCAGAATGACACGCACACCTACGGTAATTACATTCAACCACTATGAGATATCCTTGATAGTGATTCGGTGTTCTTCCTTCACAATTTGCAAACATTCATCTTTTTTGTTTAGAAATTTCAAATGAATAACCAACTTCCTCATTAGCAAACACTAACTCTCAACCATGTCTAAACTACCTAATGCAAGCGTAGATTGTGGTAGGAAAGGGCATATATTTTGATAAAGTATCTGCAACTAATTCCTTATTCGTTGCCTATTATCATCACATAAAACAAAGAATAATAACACTTTGAGCCTCGATATGATGTATCATGACGACAAATAAATTGACAATATGCTCTCCCACACTGCTATGCAGGTAAATATTAAAACAAAGTATATTTTTGTAACCTTAGATAATATTATTAAAGTACTATTATTATTATTATTATTATTATTATTATTATATTATTATTATTATTATTATTATTATTATTATTATTATTATTATTATTATTATTATTATTATTATTATTATTATTATTATTATTAAACAATAAATGATAATTTAAGCCTTTTGCTGCAAATAATGTATTTAATGAAAGAATTTTCGACTATACGATAGTCCTTGTCAATCTATCAAGGACTATCGTATAGTCGAAAATTCTTTCATTAAATACATTATTTGCAGCAAAAGGCTTAAATTATCATTTTATTGTTTTAAATAATAAATGCTGCTACCAAGCAATCATCATTTTATATTATTATTATTATTATTATTATTATTATTATTATTATTATTATTATTATTATTATTATTATTATTATTATTATTATTATTATTATTATTATTATTATTATTATTATTATTATTATTATTATTATTATTATTATTATTATGTGGCTAGTCCAAGTATTCATGACCACGTTTACATGTACTTCACTGAATTTTACAATATGTTTAAGTTATAAAACAATGATTTTACCAACTTTTTAACTTGAAAGAAGCTTGCTTATCCTCCACTAGAAACATTTTCAGTAAACGCCCATATTGATATGCAAAACTCAATCAAAATTAAAATCATAATTATTTAAATTAAAATAAAAGTGAAAATAAAACAAATAAAATAATTTAATTCATTTCCATTTATAAATTTTTTTTTTACTATTTTCATTTTGATGTTTAAAACAAAATAAATGTAAAGTAATCAAAGTATAAAGAAATTAAAATATTTTTCAAACAATATAATGAAAGTAAATTCATAAATAGGAAACCAAATTTATTTGTCAGTTATTTCATCAGAAACTTCATCTGAAATAAAATTAAATAGAAAAATAAAAACAAAATACAATAATTTCATTGTAAGTTACCAGTTTGACAGTAGACACCCTGCATTTTGAATTTCTTCGAGAAAAAGTCCATGAATTTGTGAATGAAAATGTACTGAGACTAAAATATAAGTATATTAAATAAAAATATATAAATAATAATATATAAAAACCTCTTGTTGGACCATGTTGTGACGATATATTCTCAAATCTAATACGACATCTTTCGTTTTCATATCTACTTTTTCTTTTAACCTTTTTTTAATCAGTCTGTCAATGGCAATAAATGTTCCTGTTCGACCTACACCAGCACTAAAATATTATTATAAATATATAATAATAAATATAATAAAATTACTTAATTGATAATTATTATGAATGATTTGATGTGTATATGTGTGTATGTTATTATATGTCTGAATCATTTATCATATTGAATATTCATTATTACACAATAGACTAGTTTCGAGATCTTGGCTCTCATCAGTACCATGAAGAAGACGCGAAGGTTTCTCTTCGCGCCAGGATGTATACAGTATTGATGATTCAACTTTATTGTATACCTTCCATGGTACACTGATAATCACATTCTTGCTTTCTAGATTCTTTTTTCATTTTCTTTGGCAAATAAGTATAACAAAGAAGCTAAGAAGCAAGAGATGTAATTTTCAATGTACCAAGGAAAGTATGAAATAAAGTTGAATCGACAATGTTGTATAAAATCTTCGCGTCTCACGCATAATACTGATGAGAGTCAAAAGATCGAAACTAATTTACTATTTGGACTTGCGCTGTTTATTTTAAAGTGTAAGATATCCGACAAAAAAACTACACCCTTACTTTATAATAATAATAATAATAATAATATAATAATAATAATAATAATAATAATAATAATAATAATAATAATAATAATAATAATAATAATAATAATAATAATAATAATAATAATAATAATAATAATAATAATAATAATAATAATAATAATAATAATAATAATAATAATAATAGTAATAATAATAATAATAATAATCTGTCGATTAGAATAAATAATTATTAAATAAGATAAAATACCTGCAATGTATTAAGTAAGGAGCAGAATTCTTTGATGCTGTTATTTCATGAAAACGAATAATGCATTCTTGAAAATCATGTTTCTTCGGTTTAGAAAAGTCATTCCATTTTTGCATATGAATTTGCGTTATTTTTCTCACTTGATTCAAATCCTACATTACAAATTACACATGGCCTTTATCATATATCTTCATAGCTACAATTATTTCACTGGTGCAAGAATATATACTGAGCATTTAAAAAAAAATAGTTTTAGACTTTGAATACAATACTTCTCATATATCCCCATGTATAAAAGAATACCCCCGAATGATATATATATATATATATATATATATATATATATATATATATATATATATATATAGTATATATATATATATATAATATATATATATATATATATATATATATATATATATATATATACATAAATTAAATATTTAAAGATAATAAGGCACCTATGCCAAAAGCTAATATTTTCATTCATTAACTAAATGGAATGATCACATTCTGGTAATACGAGTAATACCGATGTTTTTCCACTAGGATATTCTTTTACTCTTTGGTAAAAGTTCTTGAGCGTACTTTCAATGTATATTTCTTCTTCTATACATTAGAAGTACACTCCAAAACTTACACTAACGACTAAAAGAACATCTCGATATTGCTGTTCTAGAACAAAAATGTTAACAAAGGAAGGAGAAAACATATTTCAATTGAAATCTAAGCCAGTGCAAATAATCAAAAAAATTTCCGACTTATAATAGTAACTTTTATCAGAAATAAATATCCAATAATTTACACTAAAGAAGAAATCACTGAAATCTCCAGTCCGATCTTTTAATTGATTTCAGTGTACAATTTTTGGGCTATATAAATAATAAATGACGAGATTTAAGAAATAAAATTTAAAATACAAAGTTAGGTATTTGAACATTAGAACATAACTAAATACTGAGAGATTAAAAGGATTATTTTATAATCGGAAATTTTCTCATTTAATAGATATTTTGTTAAACATTTAATTTATTATTCTACCAAAGTGATGATTTCTTGGTAGCGGCAATAATTAAATTTTAAACAATAAAAATGATAATTTAAGCCTTTTGCTGCGAATAATATATATAATATAATATATTTAATACAAATGAAATTTGTCAATTTGAATTTTAGACTTAAATTATCATTTAATTGTTTAAAATTTCATTCTTTTAATAATAATAAATTCGATGGTTTTCCAACCTAATTAACATTATCTTGACTATTATGCAATATTTCAAATCAATAAGCTAGATTCATATAAAATGTCTTAGGTTTAGCAAGTAATACTTGCCAAGTATCGCAGTATCACAAGTATCACAGTTTTACAAGAAATACTTGATGAAATTGACAATTTAGGTAGCATTCGATAGATAAGTCGATTTAAAGATGACAATGAAATAAAAATTTAATTTTTTTAATTAAAATTAGAACCTTTTGTAATTATATATATATATTATAAGAACTTTTTTCAATTTTCACCTCTGATTTCTTTTCAATTGACATTTTATTTATTAAAAAAATTGACTTTGAATCAGTAAAGATATTGATTTTTTTTTGTTATTCACGAATTTTCGGCACTGCCTTTTTCAAGTGATATATACACAATATAAAAGTTTTACTAATAATCACCATTATGGGGAAAGTTATCTTACTTTATTCATGAGTTTAAATTTTCTTTCAACGAATGAATTATAAAAGATTTCCTCCTCCATAACAACAGACAGTGTAAGATCCTCATCAAATGCATATTCTTCATTAATAGATGATGGCCAGTATTGTTCACACTTCAAATTTAATCCCTCGTAAACTCTAAACACAAAAGTTTATTTAAAATAGACAAAATTAAAAATCTCTTGCTTAGTTAACATAACAATAACCGAAACATTTTCCTCCCAAATCATATACCAGAAATCTGTAATAGTATTCACTAAAGGGCCCTGCGCAGCAATATATTCAGGCACGGCCGGATCATCTAAAAATGGAATCAAGCTGGCATTGATATAGTCGGTGTTAGAGTTTCGGGACTGTAAAGTTACTCTTGTTTGATCAACTGAATATAAACAAATAATCATAATAATTAAAGTAATAAACGCCAAAGACTTTTTATGAGAGGATTTTAATTTTGAATAAATTTTATTATGCATTAATTAAATAGAACACCACAAAAGTTTGAATTTCTTCCCGGGAAAGTTAACTGAGCACAACACGTAAGATTAATATCATTGATCATTAGTCTTAAAAGATATATAGAAAAATAAAAAAATAAAGATAAACATAATTAGAAAATATGTTTTACATTATTTATCATACTTCTATGATAATGGCCCACTAAATTTCCTCCATGTTGGGTCATATACAATTCTTTATTTGGAAAAAAACAATCACTAAGGATTGCGAATGTAAGATTGTCGACAAATTTTGAACCAGAAAACCAACAGATTGGTAAAATTTATTTAAGGCTTTTGAAAAAATAAACATCAATTTCTTATCTAAAGACGTGCGATTCTCATAGTCATTTTTAAATGTTTATTTAATTAAATTAATCCACTTCATTTAAACAAAAATATATATTTAAAAAAAAATCTTTTTATGGGTATTTAAAAAGTTTTAAGCCAAATATCCTTAGAGAAAAATTATATTTTAGAGGGGTCTCCAAAAATGATTGACCGGGCATAGAGCCACAAGTCATCTACTAAATAGGAAAATAATAAATATTGATCTATAATCAAAGTGAAAAGAAATACAAATCTAAAAGTAAAAAAACAGACATAAGGTGAATAAAAAGATAAATAATCTTATTGATATTTCAAATTTCAATTTAAAATACACAAAATTACATGGTAAAATATTTTTGAATCTATTTTTCCTCAAATTTTCTGGCAAATTAGCAATTTTAAATGTGAAGTTTAATTTTTCACGATTCAGCGCTTGTTTGCAAATTTTCTAGAAAAATTCATTAAAAAAGCAAAAAAAAATTATTTACTCCATATTCGAGGATTAACGGAAAATTCGGATGGTTCGGGTCTATAATTTCGGAATTCCTAATTTTTATTGAATTCCTGCTATAATATTTATGTATATTAAAATATGAATAATTGTAATTTTATGATTTTTTTTATCATTTCAGAGAAGAAAGATGGGAAAAATCAAAATATTTTGTAGTTTCATTTATTATTTTATTATATCTGTTGTAAAATTGCCATTAGTAATTAATTATTTTTTTTGGATTATCTTAAAGCAATTTTTTGTTTTCAAAAGTTATTTCTACTACACAAATAGTGAAAAGATTGAGAAAAATAAATATTTTTGAAATTTGTCAAAATCAAATTGTTTCGAATTTTATTGCAAAAATATTCTTAGGTAGGTCGCCTTTAATTAAAACGTTTGTAACATAATTCAATATATTAAAGTTTTTGTTATGTTTTTTTTGGGAATTATTGTTAATATAAGAATTTTTTTTCCAATTTCACCACTGATTTCTTTCCATTGTATTTATTAAGACCTTGACTATTAATCAGTAAATATATCGATGCTTTTGATATATTTACTGACTCATAGTCAAGCTTTTAATAAATATTATTATAATTTTTAAGTTGACCACAATATATAATGATACACATGAATATAGTAGGACGATTGAAACAAAATAGCAAACATTTATAACAAAACAAAATTGTCTAAGGCAATGCTGTTGAAAGAAAATCCACAACATAAAACAACAGTTAATAATAAATAGCTGAACACAAAGTAGGGTTGCTATACACCAAAGCTCAATAATTAAGAGCCAAGATGATATTAAATAAGGGTTTATCAATTGCACTAATGAACGGGTTTTTCCTATTTAATTTATCTTAAGTCAAATTTTAAATTTTAATAGTAATTTCTGATGGATTCAATAAATACAAAGGTAAGATATTTATATGAGAAATTAAGCATATTGGTTGTGGACTCAACACTTTGATGATTTTGAATTTTATCTAATAATCTTTTTCAATACCGTATTTTCCCGCATATAACTCGCGGGTTATACCGAACTTTAAATACCCCACAGGGGGGGGGACGAGGGGTATATATGGGCGCGGGTTATATCAAACCTTTTTACACGTATTTGTTATTGTACTATATTGATTACCTTTTACACAAAATATAAAAACCCGTAAGGTATATGAGATAGCGGGCTACAAGTGGGGAAATATGGTAGAGATCAGTAATTTTGGGCACAAAAATTCTACCTAAAACAGAAATTAACTAAATAGACTTACATATTTGTTTATATGGAATAATTGGTAACGAGAACATATCAAAGATTTCTTCTAAAACATTCGTATTTCTTTTTTATATTTTATATTTTTTATATTTCTCCAAGGGTCTGTATTTTATATCATAGAAATTTTGTGCATCATGCGTGTGTGTATGGAATTTTTTCTTCTCTCAATAAATATTTCTATCTACACCAAACACCACTGAGATACATTCTCTATAGTGGTGGTTGGCGTGTAAAAATTCACTCACCAATTAGCTGTATCATCATCAATTTGAATATGAATTTGATAATGAATGTTTTTGGAAATTTATTTTAGCCATTTTAGAAATGGCTTTCAGGTAAGATATTTAATTTTAAGTAAAGTTTAAGTCTTGAATTTTGATCCATATAGATATGAGATCATTATTCAATTTCTTAAATTTTACTTTTACTCAACATTATAATTATAAATTATTTTTAATTAATTTTCAGGGATTTTTGATATTTTATGACAAGTATTTTGGAATATTTTCGAAAAAATGTGAGTTAGATATGTTTTAATTATAATTAAATAAATGAATTACCAAAAATATGTACTTTTCTAAAACATTTTGGGAAAAATCCCCGAATAATAAAAATAAAATAATTTTTGTAATTTTTTTTTCTGAGCTCAATATGAGGAGCTTCTTTCAGGAAAGGAAATATGGATTGAAAAGACATTGAACAAAATTCATCTGCTCTTGAAATTTCATTAAAAATATATTTTTAAAAATTTTCAGCGATCTTTTTTTATCCAAAAATTGTCTAAAATAGAATTATTATAGAAATGTATCTCAGCGGTGCATTTCGATGAATCAAAAGTTTGTATGTGTTTTTTAGTATGTGTTGTGTTTGTGTGCAGTTTTTAATTTTTCTTCCACTTTTTAGATTTCTATAGTATAGGATGTATCTGACTACACTCTAAATGAGAACATCAACGTGAAATCAGAGTAAGTATGTATGTTTCTATAATGTAAGATTATTGATTTTTTTGTTATATTATAGGAAATGCATCTCAGTGGCGTTTGGTGTATTAGTTATTGTCAAAAGACCTTAGTTATCGTCAAAAGACCTTAGTTATTGTCAAAAGATCCTTATTTATTGTCATTATTAGTTAGTTTTCTATATTTATTCATTTATTATTGAGAGGTTATAAAAATTTAGGAAAAACATTTGCCAATTCTGTGCGTAATTCCATATAAATCTTAATTCGTACAATATTTTAGGATGAATTGATATTTCTAAAATATGAAAATTATTTTTGACCTGTATGTTTGGGGTAGTTCTTTCAAAAATTACTGAAAAATAAATGTAAGTGTGAGGTTTTAGGTACTCTTAAATTGTATTAGCCTGAAAACGCTTATAAAACTGCATTTTAATTGAATATAAAAATAAATATTTTTATCATACATTGGACGATTCATTACAATATTGTTATTATCGCTGGAGACTCTAAATAATAATAAATTAAAACAAAATATAAATTTTTACAAACCTATTAACTTGTGACACAGATTTTCCCGTGCAGCATTCTCTTATATAATTTCTAAATTGCTTTCGGCCTGACATGGCTTTTATTATTTCGTCCGTTGATATAAAACCCCTCTTGTCCGCAAATAATATCAGAATAATCAGTAATAAAATAATAATAAGTCCCAAAAGCCATAAAATTTGATCTTGAAAAACTGAAATCAAAATGATCTATCTAATAAATTTAAACAAATTTCGTAAATATACCATTTTTATTTGATAAATCTAGAGAATGTATAGAAATAGTTTCTTCATGATTACTGAATTTTATAGTGATTTTGCTTATGAAATCTGAATTTTCTTTTTTGTCCTTTAGTTCGTTTGAATGCTGATCCATTTTGCAAAATTCAGCGCCACCCGATTGCATCTTTGCTATCGCGTTGACAGTTTTCTATAATAATTCAATAATTTTGTTTTAATTAATCGTAAATTATACGTTCCGATGAATTTTGTTACAATCTGTGCAATCCGTGATCAAAATACATTTGTTTGGCTGATTCATTAAAGTCAAAATAAATTCGATCGTTTTATCATAGTCAATGTCCATAACATCAAGCGATACACTTATCCGATTCTGTTTGAGTTGACACTTAATGCCTATTCTTTTACTTACTAAATAGAAATAAAATTAACAACATCAATAAACATAATAATAATAATAATATGAAATTTTGTCGGATGTCTTACACTTGAATAATATAAACAGCACAAGCTTTTTGATACCCAGTGCAAATACAATAGTAGAAATACGAAAAAAAATTTTTTACATCATTACTTTATAAGTTAAAATTCTAAAGGTAATCGGATGAATCTGTAAACAATTTCTGTGTATCGACTAAATTTTTAGTCTGTAGAGGTGATTATGATTTTCATACGCCATGTTTACAAGTTTACAGATTTTCTGTGACCAACTAAGAAGCAAGTGATGTGATTTTCAGTGTACCAGGGAAAGTATGCAATGAAGTTGAACCAGAAATATTGTATACTTACCTCGCGCGAAGACAAATAATAATAATAATAATAATAATAATAATAATAATAATAATAATAATAATAATAATAATAATAATAATAATAATAATAATAATAATAATAATAATAATAATAATAATAGTAGTAATAATAATAATAATAAATTTTACACCATGCAAAATTTGTGGGTGTTTTTAAAAATGATTTAAAATAATATTCAAAATATTATAAGAACTTTTTTTCTAATTTTCCTCACTGATTTCTTTTCCATTGACAGTGTATTTATTTAAAAATCAATAATAAATTATATTAAAATTATTTTAAGTAATAAAAAAGTTTAAGAACTTTTGGAAATAACATTTAAAATGCAAGTATTTGGTTTGTAATTGTTTTTAAGAGTTAATAATTTTTTCTAAAAGAAAAACCTATTATAAATCTGTCAGTAATTTTAAATTTTAAATTTTATTTAAACAAATTTAAACCAATGAAAAGGCAGAAAGTGTGTATAAAAATAATAATAATAATAATAGTATAAAATGATGATTTCTTGGTAGCAGCATTTATTATTTAAAACAATAAAATGATAATTTAAGCCTTTTGCTGCAAATAATGTATTTAATGAAAATATTTTCGACTATAAGATAGTCCTTATCAATAATAATAATAATAATAATAATAATAATAATAATAATAATAATAATAATAATAATAATAATAATAATAATAATAATAATAATAATAATAATAATAATAATAATAATAATAATAATAATAATAATAATAATAATAATAATAATAATAATAATAATAATAATAATAATAATAATAATAATAATAATAATAATAATAATAATAATAATAATAATAATAATAATAATAATAATAATAATAATAATAATAATAATAATAATAATAATAATAATAATAATAACAATAATAATAATAATAATAATAATAATAATAATAATAATAATAATAATAATAATAATAATAATAATAATAATAATAATAATAATAATAATAATAATAATAATAATAATAATAATAATAATAATAATAATAATAATAATAATAATAATAATAATAATAATAATAATAATAATAATAATAATAATAATAATAATAATAATAATAATAATAATAATAATAATAATAAAATATTTGTCAATGTTAATGTCCAATAAAATTTGAAAATAGTTATTTAAATACCCTTTTCGAAGTTCTCCTTCATTTGTCTCAATAGATTTCCTTTTGATTGCTCAGCGAATAAAGGGAAATTAAAGAATTCATCTTTTGCATTCACATCCGGATATTCTATTGAGAAAATCCTTGAATTTTGAAAAGTTTGTGCCATGAATTCATCAGTTTTAATGTAATCTTCAAACAAATTGTCTGTCTAGATTATTTTTTTCAAAACCATAAAAATTGGAATATAAATAATATTTTTTTAGATTAATATATTTCTTTTTTTCATATTTAAAGAATATAAAAAATTGGATGTTAAAATTTTAATTTTTGTTGTAAAATGTTTTCTAATTTAAAAAATGTTTTTGTTTATAAAGAATGAATAAATGAATTGTTTAAAATTTGAGAAGATATGAAATAAATAGTAATAGTTATTTCATTGTTATTTCATTTTATTAATTAAACAATATCTGAACGAGGAAAAAGTAGAGGAAAATTGCAAACTAAAGTCCAAACTCGAAGTTCAGAGTAGAATTAAAGCAGCTAGAGACAAAAAGAAAAATAGAATTATTATTCGTTATTCCCAATTGGGAATTAGACACGACTGAGATTTTACTCAGAATGTACTATTGTATACAAGAACTAACCTATATCATAAAGATTAACATTTATCACGATCAAGAGCAGAAAAGAACAAGAGGAAATATTTCATACATTCAATGCGGCTCATCGAGATATTAAGTTTTTAATTGCAATTTCATTTTTATTAAAACAACAATTAAAATATACAACCCTATCAAAAAAATAATAATAATAATAATAATAATAATAGTATAAAATGATGATTTCTTGGTAGCAGCATTTATTATTTAAAACAATAAAATGATAATTTAAGCCTTTTGCTGCAAATAATGTATTTAATGAAAATATTTTCGACTATAAGATAGTCCTTATCAATAATAATAATAATAATAATAATAATAATAATAATAATAATAATAATAATAATAATAATAATAATAATAATAATAATAATAATAATAATAATAATAATAATAATAATAATAATAATAATAATAATAATAATATAATAATAATAATAATAATAAACTGTTTTATTATTAAATTAATATTTAATTACTTAAAAAAATATTTTCATTGGTTTAAAATTTTAATTTTAATTTTAATTTTTATAAACATTTCATATATTATTTTTTATCATTTTGATTTTCGCAAATTCCGAATCCTCTCAAGTACCACATATTTTTTAGATCTGAAGCTTTAAGTCATCAAAAAATTAATAAGGCCCTGACTTTGAAACCATTTTAATTAGACTGTCCAACAAAATGTTACAAAAAATTTTACGAGAACAATTTTATTTGTACTTTGTTAATTTTGGGGCGCCATATTCGATTTTAAAATTTTCTGACGTCTAACGTGTAAATTAAAAAATTAAATGCGTTTTTATGATGAAATATGTAATATTTACAATTGAAGTAAAGATTGATATTAAGAGTAAGTTGAATCAAATGTATGTAAAATGGTCTTGACTCTACATTGTATTGTGTACAATCTGAAAAATGTTGCGTTACTTTGGATCTTCTGTTAGAGATCTTTGAATCACGCAATAAAGTTCAGCAGTATTCAGCAAGTACAACAGGTTAAGGCATTCTTTTATAACGATTTTCCATCTCAATGATTTCTTGATCAGAGGGTTCAACATGCTTAGCAGGTACATCATAATTGTTCTCATAAATGATCTTAAAGCGAGAAATCATGAAGGGAAGTTTGAGTGATTACAGCATTGTGTTTCAAAGTTATTAATTTTATCTTGATTAGAGATTCAAATTTTATAACTTTATGCCATCCAAGAAAACCTGTTCAATCATTTCGAAAAGACAGCTATGTTGCTTTCTAAAATGGTTTTAATGCTAATTATGGTCGAATAATAATACATTTTGGTACTTTCGCGAACTCAATTTTGGGAATTTTGTCTTAAAAAGTAACAATCTTTGTCAAATACTTTTACAAACTGTTTAATGAAGCCTAATTTTATATATAAAGGTAGCAATATTATCTATCAAGTAGAGGATTAGCAACATCCTTTAGTCCAACCGTAAAGTCATTAATTAAGCCATAATTTATCCCTTGTAGTGTTTATGTCTAACCTGTGAATCTCGAAGGCAAAGGAAACAACAGAACTTAGTGTATCCAGCTTGTAGTCCGGTTAGAATAGCAATGACATTCAGATCTGTACACATTTTTCACTTATTCTTATTACACCATATGGCATTCAGAATATCTTTCAGATAGTTGAAGGTTTCCCGCACGATCAATGAATATGGAACAGGCACGAATGGTACCTGATTGGCAATATGTAATAATAACAGCTTTGAAATTCTAATAAGGTTTAAGGATACTGGAATCGAATATAAGTACAGTATTGGACGAGAAGCGGATTTAACATTTGGATATGATATATAGCAGGGCTGGCAAAAGCGTCGACCGCGGTCGACTGGTCGACCGCGTAGCTATCGAAAGTAGCCCGCTAGCACTATGGAAAATTGCATATAAAAATCAGTTTTTTATTTATTGAATTTCTAACTTTATAAACATATTTAAAATAAGTTTCGATTCATATGACAAAAAAATTCCAATAAGAAACATAATATTAGTCAGATAACACTCAGAGTGTAGTAAATTTTTAGTTTGAAATTCAAATATATACAGTTAGCTAATAATCAGAATAAATTTCATGTGTTTGAACAAGTAGGCCATAAAATAAAAGCAAAACATTGACGCTACAATCTTCGATAAGGAGTAAAAAAATAAAAAACAACCAAAATAAAATACAACAAACGTGTGTTTGTCTATTTCAATTTTGAAATCAAATTGTTTTCGTTAGAAAAATTTGAAAGCTTGAAGTATTCAGTATTGAATAATACCTGCTTATAATATTAATTTCAAAATTTTTTTATTAAAAAAAATTCTTTATAAAAGTTAACATTTTTAATTTTTGAGTATGTAAGTGTGTTTAACATTAATTTTCATATTAAATTTATTTTAGCTTTTATTATTTTCTTGTTTTAGCCCCAATGACACAACCGGCCAAAAAAACTAAAACGTACCATTATAATACTGAATGGGAACAGGAATTTCTTTTCATAATGATGAAAGATAAGTGTGTTTGTCTCATTTGTAATTCAAACGTAGCACTACCTAAAAGAGCTAACGTTGAACGACATTTTCGAACAGTGCACAAACAGTATGAAATTGACTTTCCATTACATTCCGAGGTACGAAAAGACAAAGTCAAGCAGTTAAAGTCTCAATTAAGTGCACAACAAACTTTTTTTACGAAATTTAACTCAAAATCAAAAACAGCTACCCTAGCATCATTCAAGGTAGTTAATATTTTGATGAAACATAAAAAACCTTTTGGAGATGGCGAAATATGGAAACAGGCGTTTGTTGAAGCTGGTGAGGTGTTATTCAAAGATTTTAAAAATAAATCCGAAATAATGGATTGTATCAACAATATGTCATTGACGCGCAATACTAGCACGCAAAGAATGGTGGACATTAGCAAAAACTTGGAAGATATTTTGCGGCAAGATATTCGAAAATGCCGCTTTTTCTCTTTGCAATTTGATGAATCTACAGATTTCACTGATACTGCGCAACTATGCATCTTCATTCGAATGGTTTTTGATGATATGTCAACCAGAGAAGAATTATTGACTATTCTTCCAATCAAAGGACAAACAAGGGGTCAAGATATTTACAATTTATTCAAGTCTTTTATAAGTCGCACCCATTTCCCGATTCACAAGTTGGTATCAATTACCACGGATGGAGCTCCGTCTATGATCGGAAAACATGTCGGATTTGTAACACTTTGCAAAAATGATGAAGAAATTCCCAGTTTTCATTCGTATCATTGCATTATCCACCAGCGAACCTTATGCTCCAAAGTGTTGAACTCTAACTATGTAATAAATATTGCGTTTAAAATAGTAAATTCGATACGTGAAAGAAGTCTACAACGACGTCAATTTCAAACTTTGCTTGAACAATGTGAAATTGAAAATACTGAATTATTGTTACACACGGATGTAAGATGGCTTAGCCGTGCAGCATTTTTAAAACGATTTAGAGATCTTTTGCCCGGAATAAAACAGTTTTTGACTGGAAGAGAAGAATTATATCCCGAACTGGAGGATAAAAGTTGGCTGATAAATCTTGCTTTTCTTTGCGACATTACAGAGCACCTGAATAAATTAAATTTACAGCTTCAGGGGAGACACAAATCAATTCTTGACATGATAACGGCAGTAAAGACGTTTAAAGAGAAACTGTCCTTGTTTGTGCGTCAACTAGAACGGGGTGATTTGAAACATTTTAAAAACATGGAAGAAGAATCCAAAAATGCGCCAGGAATTCTTTACGATAAATATACAAATCAAATTACTACCCTTTTAAATGAATTTAACACACGTTTCGCAGATTTATCTAAAATTGCAAATATTGCTATGTTCATGTCATTCCCGTTTAATGATGTTATTGATACAGAGGAGATCGCTACTCAGATTAATGAATTTCTGGATTCAGATTCAGCTTGCTTAGAAGATGAGATAATAGCGTTGAAAAGCGACATTTACTTAAAATCAAGAGCTACAACCGAAGATAATTTTTGGAATCTTATTTCAGAAGAAAAATATCCAATTTTGCGGAGAGTAGTTGGATATATGTCCGCATTTTTTGGATCCACCTATCTTTGTGAATCAGCCTTTTCTTCAATGAATGTCATTAAAACAAAACATCGATCTTGTTTGACAGATGATCATTTGGAATCATGCTTGCGGATCGCCATAAGCTCCTATTGCCCGAAATACGAAGAACTTGCTGATAAGATGCAGTGCCACGTATCAGGTGCAAGTAGTAGCAGTAAATAATATTATATTAAGATATGTTTACGTTCTAGTAAAGTATTATAAGTTTTTTTCTAATTCGTTTTGTATTTAAATAGAATAAATAGAATAACTACAGGTAACAATTGAAAATAGTTTTTTGGTAGACCGCCAGATTTAATTTAGTTAAAAGTCGCCCGCAAGACTTGAAAGTTTTGCCACCCCTGATATATAGTGAAAGATTAACGCAGCAAAAATAGAAATCGTTGAAATGATTTTGTGCCATACCTCAGGTCATAGGAATACCTAGCGGCATGCAGTAGTCATTATGTAACCAATTGCGTAATCGCGAAAAACATTTAGTGCAACAATATTGTAGTGGCAAAGTAGATAACTCTACATTTATATCAAAATAAGTAGTATACAAGTTATAAATATATTCATTAATTATACGATACCTCGTTTTAGCAATATACTTGCTACATATAACAAAAGTTGTTTCTTTCATTCTTACAGTTTGGAAGAGAGGAAGTTGCCATAATATGCAATTTAATTTAATTTATATTCAAATTTCATTATATCTCACTGGTTAGTTCAGGATTAAAATTGTCAAAAAAATAACTAATGGAAAAAAGGAGAGGGCGAAAAAACAAAAAAGTACAATTTACATAAAAGTCGCCCGTTGAAAAGATAAAAAGAAATGCATTTTTGTAAATGCAATTTTGTAAAACTTTACGTTAGAGACATGCATTACATTGCATATAAAAATATATAACATATTATTATCTCATATATAATCTGAGTAAGTAAAAAAGCAAAATTTCCACAATAATTATAAAAACTTAAATAAAATAACTATCACAATAAGATAAAAATAACCTTCATTGTTAAAAAACGCTTTGTTGCAAATTTGCCTTCTTCCTCTCCAGACACTGGAAATACTTTCACTAAATAAATCTGATTTTGTTCCAAATTTGTGAGGTTCAAATAATTTGATGCTGTTAATAATGATAATAATAATAATAATAATAATAATAATAATAATAATAATAATAATAATAATAATAATAATAATAATAATAATAATAACGATAATAATATTAATAATAATTGTTTCAACCAGTCAGAGGAGGATTGCCTCTGACTGGCAGTTTGTTTGGCGTTTTTTGTATCGCGTCTGTGTGCGCGATATGATTAGATTGAATTTTGTTGGTGTGCGCACACAGACGCGAGAAGTAGGTTTATTCTTCATATTGTGGTTTTATATATATTAAATTTGTAGGGTTCAGATTGTTTATTTGAATCATGAATTTACGTTTTTTTCTGGAATTGCAGTGATTTGAACTTGATTGGAATTTTCTGTGTTCAAGACTGAAATTTTCGAATTCCACGTCAATAAATGTATGCTTTCAAGAAAGATAAGAAAGTTGATGAAGGTGGTGGAAATATTTATCAATCTTTAGATAAGTCAACAGTACTTCAAGAGTCTCGGGTTTTTAATGAATCTCCAATAACTCCTAAAAATGCATTGGAATCTTAACTAGAATTCTCTATGTTATATCAAGAGGTGACAAATTAAGTCGAGCTGAAGCAACTGATGCTTTTTTTGCAATGACTAAACTTTTTCAAAACAAAGATCCAAATCTTCGTCGAATGGTGTATTTAGTCATTAAAGAAACGACATCTATTGTCGATAATGTAATAATTGTTACAAGCAGCCTGCAACGAGATGTTATTGACAAGGACCAGGCTTTTCGAGCACCAGCATTACGTACATTGTGTAAAATCATGGACCCTGATATGGTTCAAATGCTTGAAAGACATATTAAAGAAAGTATTGTAAATAGTAGTTCTCCTTATGCACATGCTGCTATTGCGTCAGCGTATCATCTAATACAAACGGCTCATGAATTAATTAGAAAACGTTCAAATAAAGCTTGTGATATTAATTACAATAAAATTGTTCTGATGTGTCTTAAATTTAATCAACAATAATAATATTAATAATAATAATAACGATAATAATAATAATTACTTGTATTGATATGAAATAAAGTTTGATTTATTCCATATTGAACGACAAATTCAATTTTACATTTATTTGCATTTTGATTATATTTCCAATTAATTTGTTTATAAGTTAATAAATCGGATTTAATTGGTAATAATTCTATTTCACTGAAATCTTATTATGATTTAAATAAAACAATTATTATCAAAATAATTTACTGGGTCTCATTAAAACACATCTCTTTTTAGACTTAGTTATCTGGTTTTCCGAAGTAATTGCTTTTATATAAAAACAATATTCTTGGCAAGGGTTTAAATAGTTTAATAGTAACAGAGTTCTTGTCAAATTTCATATCATTGACATTTTGGTAGAAACCTTCTAAACAATACATGTTCACATCGTTATCATTTTCCCAACGGATTGTCATAGAGGTTGATGTCAGCTTGGTGACCGTTACGTTTTCAACTGTGACTTTTTCTAGAAAATTTTCGTTTAAAAAATATTCATTTTTAATCCATTTCTAACTTTTTTTAGTCTTTACAAATATTTCCCCTATTGATGCGACAGAGGTCTCATTAATTACTGAGATAAAATAAATTTTTATCAACTGATTGTCTGTAAGGTTATTTATTGTAATTTTATGGTAATTAATAGTTATATTTAGATGTTGACATTCTGCAAATTTATCCTTCATTATATCTTTTACCTGAACATAATAAACGTTTAAAAATTCATTGCAATGACATTTTACCAAAGTGCAGTCTCTACACAATGCTCCTATGACACAATTGTCATTGATATAACCAATAACCAAAATGTTTACATGGAAATATGGCCGATAAAAAGAGATATCTACCGTTGACGATGTTGAAATATAATATATTGGAGTGGATAATATATTGCAAATGGATCCTAAAGATGTGATAATAATATTTTAAAAATTAATTAAATTGAAACTTGAATTATCTGGATTGCAAGAAATTGTGTTGCAAGTGAGGTTCGAATCTTTACTTATATTTTGCCATGTTCCATTATCCTTATCAAAATGTTTCCATGGCAAACAGAAGGTGCTAGACCTCTCATAGGCTTCTCCACCGCAGATTGAACTCTTTTCACAATTGACTTAAATATAATTATTTCCAAATTAAATACATTCAATGCTTACCCGATTCGCTTTCTTTTTCATTTTTAGTACAACCATTCCTCTACAAATATTTATGTTTATCAGGAATATTATCATGAATAATAAAATGTACTCCCTCCGCTCGAAAATATTATATACATTAAAAAAAATGGGATTAAAAAAAGTAATGTTATCTTGGTCCATTTTTGTTTTATTTTCTAATAAATGGTTGTTAGGTACTTAATATTCAAATGGCTAGTAAATAGTTTGGCATATGTAAAAAAAACAATTCACAAACAAATTAAGTGACATGAGGAAAGGCGGAATGTTGAACACAAGACTGTTTACCATAGGTCCGGTGACTCCATGAACCATTTACCACATAGATAATTGGTCATATGACGGTTGACTCTAATTCACATATTCTAGAAACTGTTTAATGCCTAGCAGAACTTTTGAATATTTCAATAGAAAACATTCAAAACATTCAAAATTTAAGTAGATAAATTCACAACTAGTGTTCTTCTTTTTGACGCATGAACTACTCATCTATTTTGAACACACTTAAGTGAGGCGTCACTGTTTACGTGGAAGAGGAAAATATTATTGCACACCTCTCTTTCCTCCTGAGTTATGAAAAAAGCAAGATTCCTCTGAGAATGAAATAGCGAAAATCGCGAATTTTGTCATTTTCTGAATATCTATGAAAATATTAATTTATTAAAATTTAACGATTTGTAAATTTACTGTTATACTGTAAAATATTTTAATATTTTGTAATTTAATGAATAAATCTTACATTGTCAGAAGAAAGGTTATATTCTAAATTATTTTATATTTAAATTTTACGATGTATTTTCTTCTTTTCTCTGAAGCTCAAGGTAGATTCTAAATTAAAAGTTTTTTCCTCTATAATTTTTTAATAATTTTTTAATAATATTTTAATAATTATATGTTAACAATATGTTAAAGGTTATTAATTTCGGAACAAAAAACGATATAATAAATTTGCATGCTTTTTTCATTATGTCTTTTGTGTTGGTGTGCTCAATTATTTTTCTGTCACTTTCTGAATTCTTATAATAAAGTTACTAAATTTCGGAACATTAAATTTTTACACACATGCAAGTTTGTGTGTTCCTATACTATAAATTTATTGAGTATTTTTAGATTATTGAAGTTATTAAATTTCGGAATTATGTGTATTACTGATGAGAGCCAAAAGCTCGAAACTGGTCTACAATTGGGATTTGCACTGGGTATCACAAAGCTTGTGCTGTTTAAATAATGATAATAATAATAATAATAATAATAATAATAATAATAATAATAATAATAATAATAATAATAATAATAATAATAATAATAATAATAATAATAATAATAATAATAATAATAATAATAATAATAATAATAATAATAAAGGTTATTTAGGGATTCTGAGGAATATAGAAATCCAGCTAAATCCGTATTTACATTGAGTTTACATAAAGTTTTGCTTTTTACTAAGAAATTTTGAATTGAAATTTTGATTTTATAAAAGTAAGAACCAAGATTTTTAGATGAAAAATGTTAAATGCATTTATAAAATTAAACAAAATATTGAAAAATTTAAAAAGTTGAAAATGCCTTTAAAATTTCAATACTGAATAAATATAAATTGTTAAGAATTATAACAACCGGAAATGACCTTAAATTGTCACTAATTTATAAAATAAAATCTAATTATTTTATTTTAAATTGAATGATATTGCTGCCTACTATAATGATAATAATGAAGGAATATAAAGATCTTCTGTCCAACTGTGTTAAAATATTGAAATCTTTCATGATTGGACTTAAAAGGATTAGTTCATGATCTGTAACATATTATGTCCATGCGCAGAATAGAAGGTTTCGATGTTTGATATGTTGTTAAAACAAAACCTTTAGTACTTTAATTTATGTTTTTAATATGAAAAACGTCCCTAAGCTTTTTCCTTAAATAATAATGGAGATATAATATTTTCCATAAGATAATAATTATTTGCAGTAAATGTTATACTGTATAACTTATACAAAATATTTTTAAAATATTTTTGTTTATGTAAATTCAAGAGAAAAAGGGAGGTGTATCGCATCTACAATTATTTGACTTGTTAAAATAATTTAAAATACTCATTTTGTTAATCTAGATAAATTAATTGATTATAATATTAATTTTTAAGTAATATTTAACCTTTAATTAAATTATTTTTCTAATAAATTTATTTAATTAGCTACATTAATAAGATTATATTATATTACAATTAAGCATTAAACTAAATTTTAACATATTACAATTTATTAAATAACTGATAACTAACAATTTAATGCAATATATTAAATAGTAAATTTCAATATTAATCATAATTCCTAATAAAAATATATAAATCTAATATTATAAATATATCATTAATTCTTAAAATAAACATGAAAAATTTCAATTTCAAAATAATAAAACGATTAATTAAAAATATAGTTAAATACACATAAAAATTTGCAATATCAAAATTCAAGCTTATTATAATTTTTTATAAATGTTTTAGTGATTGCATAAAGATATTTATAAGAAAATAAAGTATACATTAAAACAAATTTTGAATTAATTTATTATAAGAGAAAATACTATTTAGGGAGATTAACCAAATATAAATAATATACAAATACTCTTACTTGATATAATCCTTCACATTTGTAAATTGTAAGTAAAATTAGCATACAATAAAATGAATTCATGCAATCTGATTTTGATAAAATGATTCGTAAACAAATTGAATATCATAGTTATACAAATTTGTCATAATTTCAATAATGATAACATAAACATTTCGGTCTAATAATATTGAAATTAGAGGAAATAAATGAAGAACGAGGATGCAATGCGATTTGCACAACTATTTGTTGAAAGTTTACAGTTGACTTTAGACATTGAAGTTAAAATATTTAAGTAAATCTTGTTTGTAGAATTAAATTTCTTAGAATTTTATTTTTATATTATCAAACAGAAAAGATGAAATGACAAATTCCAATCTTTAAACTTTCATTCTCATGCGGTTCTCATTGATCATTTCGATTTCGGGCACATTTACACACTTTTTTGTTTAAGAGATAACTTGTCGTCGTTGTCCACGAAAAAGAGCGCATATAATTGAAAGCGATTCTAAAAGTGATGAAAGTTGCATTTCTATATTAGTGGAGCTAATTCGAACATACATTATAGCACCAATAAAAAAAACTTATTTTGTTTGAAAAACCCCAGGACTGCCAAAGATTTTGAAATATTTCTAAAAGAGAAACTTTGATCCTTTGAAAGTCTTGATTCACTTTCATATAATTAAAGGTGTCATTATTATAAAATTATTATATATATATATATATATATATATATATATCCATATCTAGAGTCTAACAATCGAGTAATCAAAAAGAACTAACAATAGGAGAACGAGTGATTATGTCGAGAAAGTATAGTAAGCAAGTACTAGAAATTGTTGGGAAATGGTTCGTAGCCTATCCTCGAGGTATATTATCACCTTGGTATTATGTTGCACCTGGTGATGCAAAGACTAATCAAGATTACATCGATAACTTCAAAAAAATGTCATGTAGTCCAATTTTTGACCAATTTAATATTGGTGCTTTTTCTATGTGGTGAACTAAATTTCAAAATGATAACACAAAACGGTCAGAAGGTCGATGCAATTAATCAGGTTTTTTCTGGAAATTTATTTACAAGCACGTAGCCGAGATTGCAATCAGACTCAAGTTTTGCAGAGCATCGGGCATAGCAAAAATATTTCCACTGGAAAAAGTTACCAAGAGGTCGACCGTCGTAAGTTAAGAAGACTTTACTTAAACAATAAATATTTTAATAGTGTATTTTTCATTTATTACTTAATATTATTGAATAATTACTAAAAATAAATAATTTAATTTAATAAAATACTTGGCAAATAAATCATAGCCTTTAATTTACGTTTTTTATGTCTGTATTTAATTAATGTATAAAATTATTATTTTGTCAAATATATATTACAATATAATTGAGTATTACAAATGACATGTTATATATTTATATATAACATAATTATTGCTGAAATCTTTTTATAATTTCTTTCATATCTTTCATTACGTCATATACAAGAGTCTTAGCAATTGTGCTCAACATATTACGTTGCGGAATTTTAACCCTTTAAGTATGGCATTGAATTTCATAAAAAGTCAAAAATGTGTCAACTATCCGTCAAAAACACTTAAAGATGTAATAATGATTTGAAAATTCGAAACACGTGGAGAACGACCTAGTACCTGAATGATTGTTAAAAGTAGGTCTAAACAAAAGGTCTAATCCAGCCATGGCCAACCGGTGGCCCGTGAAGCGTTTTGATGTGGCCCGGACTCAATTTTAAACATCAAATCAATAATTGTCTTTTTTAGAATTCATATTCGAATTAAGCATGTTTTTAATTTAAAAAATTGATTCTAAGTTTACTTGAATCGTAAAAACGAGTTATATTTATTTAAATGAATTTATTGTGGCCCGTGATAGTATTTTTCCGAAAATTTGGCCCTTCGATTGATTTGGGTTGGCTACCACTGGTCTAATCAATAGTATTCGGATTTATCCGCATCTCGTATCTAAAGGATTAAGCCATCATATCTGATACACATTAATCAACATTTTGTCTTTGATAATTCTAATGGATTTAAATTTATTTTATACATTGTTATAGAATTATCTGTTTTGGTTGTTAATAAAGTTATTAAAACTGGTGAACAATTAGAGAAAAATTCATCTAAGAAAAAATTTAAATAAATTAATTAATAAAATATTTTGGGGATAGAAAAGTTGAGAAATGACATATTTTCGTTGTTTTAGTGAAA